>JAXBDA010003781.1:0-32544 GCA_036023075.1 Gaultheria prostrata | reverse complement strand
AAAAAAAAATAAAAAAAATAGAAAAAAAAAAAAAAAAAAACAGATATGAGATGCCTAGTTTTAAAGCTGATTCATTCCAAAAAAATGGAAGTGACGAGGTGTAATAATTATGTGCAATTTGTTCCCTTTGTCATGAGGGTATTTTTGTACTTTTCTCCCTAATGTTAACGCCATCCTTTGAAACTTAACGGCAGGGGGGTCCTTTTTGCCATGTCAGAAAAGGAGGGGAGGGCAGTGTCATTTCAGAAACCTCAGGGGAGGTATCTGTTTGTGTCAGAAACCTCAGGGGAGGTTACTGAAATTTGCCCAAAAAAAAAAGAGCTAAGAATGCGTAGATATGGCGCACGTATAATAATTCAATAATAATATACAAAAATCGCATCTTCCACCCCTGAATTAATTCCGTATTTTCTTTTTTAGTGAAATTTTTATGTGTTAGAATTTCACTGTACGACAAAAAAAGGGGTGTGTACAAATTAATTACCTAGAATTTTAGCGTTGGACACCACATTAGATTATTTTTCTCCCACTTAAAAACCACCTCTCACAACTGCGCTAAAAATGCAGACTGATTAAAAACAAAATGTAAAACGATGATTTTTTTGTTTTTATCCAAAAAAAATTCGCATTTGTTAGTTTTGGAAAAATAATAATCCAGTTTATTTTTTGTCTTTATTCAAATTTTTGTTGGCAGTTGTTAGTTTTGTGTCGGTTTTTTGTGGATTATTGATTCGTGAGGAATCTAAAAAGTAAAAAAAAGTACAACCAAACTAAAATTTGTGTGAATAAAGACAAAAATAATCCAATAACATACAAAAATTTAGATTACTTTTTGTCAAAATGTCTACTTTCTTGATTCCTCTCGTCTAGACGAACCAATGATCCACAAAATATCGTCGCAAAACTACAGAATGCAATTTTTTTTTGAATAAGGACAAAAAAATAAACTGGTTTATTTATTTTGCCAAAGGACTAGCCTTCGTAATTCACAAGGCCTAATGAGCTAAAAATGGCATACTACCTCAATTCCAAAAAAATTAGTGGTCCGCAAAATAAGACTTAAAGAACTAGAATTTTTTCGACAAAATTATTTTCTTTTTGTAAGTTACTAGATATCAATGAGTTGTGAGTAAAAGATTAATTCTTTTGGTAAAAATGCTTTCTTTTTAACTCTCATTTCGCAGACCGGCAATCTTTTTAAAATGGAGGAGTGCATATTTGCTTACATACGGGTCTATGACTGCAAATAAATTTTCATTATACAGAGATATAGGTTTATACATTACAAGTTGAAAAAACACTCTCTACTCCAAAGAAATTAAATTTTCTACTGTTTTTATTATTAGGACTGTGCGTCAACATTCATTACTCGAGCCCTTATCTAACCTTTATTGAGCACACCGTTCATCTATTGAGTTCTTATCAAGCCGAGCCGAGCTTTGTCTACCGAGCCAAGCTTGATATTCTAGCTCGAGTTCATTCCTTAAACTTACCAAATCGAGTCGAGCTCAAGAGTGGCTCTATCTGTTTCTAGCCCTATGAATCACCCCATGCTCACCAATTCCTAGAGTCGCCACCGGTTTTCTTTGATTTTGCATGCTTCTTAATGCGTCCATTGTTTGCTCACATCTCTATTCTTTACTCAGTCAGCGCTTTAAACCTGTTGGTGGTGCGTCATTATGACTTGCTAGTTGTTACCGTGTCAGAAAGGCAGAACATAATAATGTTGTTGCACTTATTTGGTTATCATTTTGGCACAATCTTAAATCAGAACCATTGGATTAAAGGCAGATCATTTTTTGCAGCAACTCTGGCTTATGGGGGAGCCAAATTTTGACTTTTGGCAGCCTTAATGACTCATTGGTGCACGTCAATTGTTGAGTTGTTTACTGCAACCTGAACATCAATATTATGAACCAAGAAAGCCTATATTGGACCCGAATAATAGGAAGCACTAGAGAAATACTTGGAAGATGACCAAAAATAGAATACCTAAACTCTTGCAAATGCTTTTTGAGTGTTGCAGTAGTAGTGAGTGGTGGAGCTGGGATTTGTTGGAAGTTCCTAATTTCGTAGGAGTTTCAAAACTTTATTTATTAGTCACAAACTTAAATGCCTCTCTTGATTACACAGACCAATTATCTTAACCTTTTTTTTTTCTTTTTGGTTTTTGTTCCTATTTAATTATTTGTATGCAAATTGTTTTTTCTAAAATCCAATTCTTTTAAAAAAGAGTTATCGATTACTAGTATTTTTTCCCGTAATAGGATTTGGGTTAGGCTCTTTACTTTGAGTCTACTTGTGTTGTTATGTGTTGTCTGTAAACCATGAAGAGGAAAGTCGCATGTACGTAAATTCATAGAATTAGATTGTCGTGGCTATTGTATTTTGTTAAAAAGTATAAAGCTTAATTCAAATCTCTTGTGGTTGTCCAATGAAAACTATTGAGATACTATTGTGTCGATTAGAACCGTTCATTGTTTAAAATGCTATCTATACAGTAGCGGTTATAGGTATAAATTTGTCCAAGTATAAATAGGTGCCTAAACGAATTACGTTAGTGCAAAAGAAAGTCCGGTTTGAAACTGGAGAGGGGTGGCACCTAACCCACCCCCACCGATGTGGCTCTGCCACAGGTAGTAGTTACTTTGCCCTTGAGCTTTGCAAATAGACTGACATCTGTGATACTGATTTCCTAGCAAAGTTTAGGCTAATATATTGACCATTATTCACTTCAAGGCCGACTTTGGACCCTTGGCAAACTTGTAAAAACAGGTCCTACACAAATTAATGTAATAAACTAGCTATAAAACGATATGATAAGAATAATTTAAGCGATAATATACAATTTCTTGCTTCATATGTTAACCAAATAGAGTTTATAGAAAAGTAAAAGAAAATCAGAAGTTTTTATAATTCTTTAACTACTAGTTATATTAACTGAGAAGTAAAGGATGCTTGTTCATGTTTATGAGGTTTTAGGTCCGAACCACAAGAATGAAGAAAATCCAATCACGAGAATGAAAGATTGGGCCTTCATTGTTTCATAAACATTGATTATTCTGGTTCTGAAAATGAGAAATCCATTAAATTAAAAAAATGTAATGGATCAGTAAACTTGTTTGGACATAGTTCTGGTGTGGTGCAACTATGAAGTTGGTAGGGTCATGAATCTTGACGGATCAGTAAAGTTGGAAGGGTCTTTTTTTTTTTATAATTGGGTGTCTGAGTGCATCTCAACTTATTTTGGGGCTTTCAAGTTAACAATCAGTCAAACCTCTAGTGGGAAGGCGTCTAACTGAAATTTTCTTGTTAACCAGTGTTATAGTTAGAACTCGTTATTGTCCTACATGTACAGATTTTCCTCATTTATAACATGACAGTGTGCTGCAGCGGCATTCGAAGATTGAGAAGGGCTATCTTGTAACAGTAGTTTGGTTGCCCGCAAAATGGAACTATCAGTTTGTCGATCAAAACGTCGAGAACTTAGCCTTCAAGATCTTCCATCTGAAATCCTAGTCGATAATTTGCTGAAGTTACCTGTCAAGTGTCTCATAAGTATGAAGTGTGCAAGTAAGCTCTGGTGGGCAGTGATATCTGACCCTAGATTTATAGAACTGCAACTTGAAAAGGCAGTTAAATACCCTGGTCATCTTTATATCTTCTTCAAGGAGTCGCCCCCTCACATATATCTTGCTGAAAGAGTATCAGATTGTACCGAGGCCATGAAAATTCCCCGTGCTGCTTTATACCAAAGGATCGCAACGTACCAAAAAACCACTGCTATGAACTGGTCCACATCAGGTGGCTTGGTAGCGATTTTAATGCCAACTGAGAATTGTTGCTATAATAGTAATCCCATTCTTGGGGAGGAAATAAAAGTGACCATGGGTCCTTATTTTGGGAAGAAGATTTTTCGGACGTCTTGGTGGGGATTTGGTTATTCCTTTTCGACCAAGGAATACAAACTTATTCTCTTTGCAAGCCCAATATCAAAGGGGCTGACTCAGGAAGAAAAAGAGGTTGTTCTCGGTGCGATATACACACTCGGTTCTGAATCTTGGAGAGAAATTCCTGAAGTCCCTTTCACACCTGTGGGTTGTGGACATGTAGACTGTGATGGAATTTTCTTTTGGTCGATATTTTATGACAGTGACGAAGAAGTTGTTCCGAGAAGTCACTCAATTGCATCTTTTGACATTGGGTCTGAAGAATTCAGGCTTTGGAAGGGTCCCAACACAGATATGCATGAAGAATCTCTCCGGGCCTTGTATCTTATTAGGGTAGGTGACACTGTAGGATGCGTGAAGATGATGAATGATAGAAGCCTTAGTATCTGGATATTGAGGGACAAAGTAAATGAATTTTGGAATAAGGAGTACACCTTCACACAAAGCAGAGCGCACTTTGTGGGCCTCTGGATGAACCGCGATTTGTTTTGTTATGAGGCTCCACATTTTTTCACTTATGACTCCACCAATAAGCAGTTCAGAGCCAAGCTTCAGTTACCTTTTCATGAAGAACATCCAGATTGGGTTCCACATCCTGGAGTTATTCGTACGCATGTACTCTGTCTAGTGTCGCCATGGAGAATAAAGGCGATGGGAAACAAGTCGATTGGGGTTTCTGCTAGGAATTCAATCGTATCTCTCTCTCTCTCTCTCTCTCTCTCTCTCTCTCTCTCGTGCACATCTATCTATCCCCGTATGTATTTATATATGCACATGTATGTAGATGTAGATGTACATGTATATGAATGTTTACTGTTACTTGTTGCACTAACTTTGTACGAAAATTACAACCTCCTATCTCTCCGTACGTTCCCAATTTCAACACTGTTTTGTACATCCACTAAAGTTTTAAACCATTGAAGGCCTCTGCCTAAGTTCTATTCAACAATGACTTGAGTAACATAAGTGTCTCATCCATGTCCTAGACATAGACTTTCATCTTTTTATCACTTGAGTCCATTTTTAGCAGAATCCCTTGTCACCCATACGTATTGTTTTCAAATAAAGACCTTTAAAACTGATAAGAAGTCTGTTAAATTAGGACCCATCATATAAACTTGAATGCTATAGCTTCAACTAACAACAATAGGTTTTCCGTGATCATAAAATTATTTCATATGGCAAGTGGATATGCAGACATTAGTAATACATAACTAGAGATCGTAGCTTTGCAATTAGCTGATTTTGAGAAAACATTGATTGAGGTATGTTAGATGATGAATAAAATAAGCCCTATATATGTTTGACCTGTTTCTTAAAGCACACTTAGTCTATTCTAGTTGTTCTAAGCATCAATCTTTTTGGGTGAAACGGTAATAAGAACCTCATACAAACAAATCTTCTGATTGCTCCTGGATTTTGAGAAAGACTCTGCTGCTTCTGCAGCTTAGACGTATTTCTAAACTACTAGTGAAACATGTCATTGGCAATGGTGAAAGCATTTTTGTTAGGTTTGGTAGTTGGCTACCAGCCTACCACATGGTCGTTTGTTTGGGTTTTACGTAAAATTTCAAAATAAACTCCTGACCTTTCCCCAAAATCATAAATAGACACCTGACCTTTTTCATTTTTTCAAATAAACACCTGGACTATCTTAAAACTCATCAATGTCCTCCTTGCCGTCAACTTTCGTCAAATAAACAAACAGATTTGCTGACAAGGATGACAGCATGCTATTTGAAGGGAAATTGGTCACTTGGAGGGAAAATATCAGCCAAAATCCACTTCTTGTCACGCCCCATCCCGGTCACCAGCGGAATAAGACCCGATTTACTGTAATCAACCACCACCAAGTTCTTTATTACACTTAAAAGATATTTCATTATTTATGGGCATAAACCATGCGATCTTTTCTTTCTTATAAACACTCTCCAAAAGTGTCATACTTTATACAAATTTACAAGTGCCAAATATTACAAAGGCATACAACTCATACTTTTTCTTACAATAAAAAAGTGTTACAAACTAGTGCTATCTATAAAGCCCAGACAACCCCACGCCAAGCTATGTACATAGTGGACCGCTTCTATCAACCACCATCTCAAAAGTCTTGCCAAAATCAACAAACTGTATGGGGGTGAGCTATTATCACGTGCTCACAAACGCTAGCATTACATCAATATAAGCTACTAAGTTGGCGAATAAAGCAATTTTTACCCTGCCTGTTGAAGAACACATAATTTGTTAATACCGTTTAGCAATGACAAAACTTCCATGTCATGCTTTCACGTAACTTCCATGACAAAACTTCCATGTCATGTGCACTCAAAGAATTTCCATGACAACGCTTCCATGTCACGTGATTTTAAAGAACTTTCATATCATGTGATTTTGAGAAATTATAGCAACACTTCCATGCTATACTTTCAAGACTTTCCGTGGCAACACTTCCATGCCATGTGCTCAAACAGAAACAACAAGCAATCTTAATAATCAAGATATTAAACCAAAACGCATGTCCTTGCCACATCAATAAGATAATCCAAAACTCCTGCAGAGCTATTCTCATAGACATGCTACTATTGCTAGCACAAATTATCACTTCTAGAGTAAATAAAAACATGACTGTTTAGAAAGGCATAAGCTATGTCAAGGGTACCCACCTCGTCATACGATCCCGTGAGCTAAGTCTCACGCTAACCTTTTAAGCACACTATACGAATCTCCGACTTGTTAACACCTACAAACACTTTTTTCATTTGAAAAGCTATTAATCTCCGTTATCTATATATTAACACGCGAAAAGATATACATGCTTCTGTCAAATTTATCTAGAATCAATCAAAAAGATTTCTAGAGTAAAACTGGGTTAATTACCGGGACACCCCCTTAACTATACCTCTTTGTCTCGGACACCCCCTGCATGAATTTTCCCTACGAAGAAACCCCCCTTATGTATTAATCCTATCCTCGAGACCCCTTCCGGCAGCCGTCCGTCGAAGTCCGTCAGCCATTTAAGTATTTAACCTAATTTTGCCATAAAAATATTTTTTCCTTCCAAAATTGCACTCCCACTTATTTTCCCCCTATTTCCCCTTATAAAACTCATTTTCCCCTTTTCCCCCTAAATCTCTTCTTCCCTCTCTTTCTCTTTCCAGTCGTATCCTCCCTCCTCTTCATGCCTCTCATGCCCCACCCCCCAAAACTCATCCCACTTTCTTCCCCCATCCAATGTCGTCTTCCAATACTGCACATAGCAACCCAAAGTACAATGTCAAGTGTGGATGTGGAGTTAGGGCTCCACTAAGAACAGCCCTAACTGATAAAATTGTGGGTAGAAGATTCCTGGGGTATGTGAACTACAAGGTCTTTCAATGTATCTATTTCAATGTTTCAATGTATCCTTAAACCCTAATCCCGTTATTTCAATGTTATATTTTATACTGCGTTGCGTCTTATAGTTTATAGGGTTTTTAGGACTGTGGGTTGCCATATATTTTGTTTCCTACACTTTTTTTATTTGGTTCCTTTATATGTGTCTTGTAGGGTAACAATAAATGCAGGTTTTTCTTTGAGTGGGTAGATCCTGCCACTTGTGAAAGAGGTAAGGATTTTGGAAACTGGATAGTTAGGAAGAAAATGGAGTTGGAGAAGAATATTGAAGAGTTGCATAAGCAAATGAAGGAGATGGATTTTGCATTTCAAGCAAAGATGAACAATTGGCAAAAAAGGCTGCATTGGTTTCAAATGAGGTTGAACTGCATGATCAACAAAATGAATGACATGAAAGCTGGGTTTGCATTGAAGATGAGAGAGTGGAAGAACAAGGAGGATTGGCAAAGATTGGAGATGGAAGAGGTGGTAGAGAAGAATGAGGCTTTGAAGCTTAAGATCAAAGAGGTGGTAGAGAAGAATGAGGCTTTGAAGTTTAAGATGGAAGAGGTGGCAGCTAGGAATGACGTTTTGGTGAAGAGGAACAAAGCAATGCAAGAGGAGGTTAAGCTAGCCAAATTGAAGATGGTGGTGTTGGCTGCAGTGGTGGTGGTTTTGGTTGGCATAGGGTGTTTTTGGGTGGTCAAGGAATGTGGAAGAACAAGATGCTTGCATTACCTTAGTTGAATGTCTTTTTAATCTTTTTAAACTTATGTATTTTGTTTAGGAGTTCGGAGGTGATGGAATCTCTTTGTAATTCTAACATGTACTTAAATTATGGTTACCTTTGTTGTAACTCACAAGTGGTAATGCCTGAATCCCTTGGGAAAATGCTAATGAACTGCAGTAATCCCTTATGCAAATGGCCCTACTTTGTGTATGAGTTGTGTATTGAACTTTTTATGTGGTAATTGCTATGGCCTGCCTTTGATGTCACTTGTTTGGTTGAAGTAAGCCATTAGGTACAAAGGCATTACCAATTTCATTAGGAAAGGGTCATGCATCAAGTTTACAGGAACAAATGGTAATGCAAACTCATTATGACCAAAATTTGGTCACTCAAAGGAAGTAAGCAATTATAAAAGGAAGGGTAAACCATATAAGCTTACAACATAGGAGTAGCTCGGTATATAAGAAGTTTGTAGGGGGCAAAAGAATAAAAAATGACTGTTGGCATGAAGAGTCGATCCTAGATGCACATGGTTGGAGGACGATTAAGTTACCGCTGGGCCAGCAAGTGATATTACCTATGTTACGCTGCATTTTATATTTATTACATACTAGAGGGTTATAGCTAATTAGGGACCCTTAAATTGGGCCCAAAACTAGGGGCCCCAAACCTGCCTACTGTGCCTACACTCAGAGCTGGCCCTGCTCTCTACTCATTAATTCGAATGACACCACTCTGACATGATATAGACAAGGTACTCTGGCAACTACGCCAACTATGTGCCATAATTTTGTTTTGTTATATGCCAACTATATGCCATAATTTTGTTGCTCACTGGAGAATTTTCTGATGGTTTTATAATTTTTTGGATTATGATTTGCATCGAAAATATATTCCTTTCTGTTACATATTAAACACTTCCTTCGAAAATGATGCTACATTATTTTATGTACATCTTTAAAACAAGGATACTTATAGTGGCAATCAGGGGACTATTACTAAAGCCATTCTTCGACCGTTAATACCGGTAAAAATACATTTTTACGGGTTAAAAAAGAGTCTTAGACTATCTAAGAGTATGACCAATGACATACTTAAATGCCGTGCAGGTGTGTCTTTCAATGACGCAGGTGTGTCTAAGAGTCGGTGGCCCGCAGGTGTGCCTTTCAATGCCGTGCTCATTTCAATTGTTAGTGGTTTTGGTTTCATTCCTGTCTTTTGATGTAATCGTTGCCGGATGACGTTTAGAATGAAACTCTTGACCTTATTTCAAAAAAAACTATACTAATATACTCCCTCCGTCCCAATTTGTTGGGCATGTTTACCTTTTTGGACGTCTCAAAAAATTATTTATATCTCATAATCTATAATATTTTTTATGATTTCGAAATCTTTGTTTAACAAAATTAATTGAGATCTATCAAACAAGATTTATATTGAATATAAAAAGTATTATAAATTAAAAGATATCAAGAATTTTTTAAGCTTTCCAAATAAAGAAACAGACCCAACAAATTGGGACGGGGAGTATTATTTTATCCATACCAGAGGCTATATAACAGGCAATAGCCAATTCCATGGCTTACCACATTTGGCTCAATTTGGACGATTTTACCCCTGCAATTTCTGGCTTGCCTTCTCTGATTTTGGTCATTACTGGATTTCCGTTTAACTGTTTTGGTCATTTGGTGGTCTTTGTACACAATTGTGAAATTTTCCCTTTTGTTTCATATTTTTCACTTGGGCCCCTACTATTTTATTGTGTTTTGTCATTGTCAACCACCATGTTTTATTGTTTTTCCTCTTTACTCCTCAATTATATTTGTGTATTGTCATTGTCAAACTGCTTTATTTATATAGATGATAAAATATCATTTCTAAACCTATTGAACTAAGTAAAAAAATACATAGCATGCACATCGTTAATTTTTACCAACGGACAAACACTAGCGGACATTAATTTCATGCAACGCACGAGGCTTCATACACGGTACGTATAAAATGCACGATTGCGCATGTAGATGAGCAAATTTGGACGAGGGAGTACGTCATAAACAAGAGAAGTACGGGAGTATTTGAAAAGAACAAAAAGAAAGCTATTCAACTGATCTTGGGAAACTTTCAGTTGGCGTCGGAATTTTGTAAAAATGGAGGGAACAACTGAACCAGATGCTGAGGAATCGCAGAGAAACGAGGAATGCTCCTTCGTATGGGATGACAATTCTCAGCTTTACTACCATCCCAGGTTATTTAATTTGTCTTACCAATTCATTAATCTATATCCTCTTCTTTTCCTAATTAATTCGAATTAGGGTTTGGGTTCTTTATTCGTAGTTACCCTCATGCTTTGAGTTCTTTATACTAATTCCTTATTGGAGTATTTATGATTATTTGACAGTGTTGTCAGAATCCTACCATATCTCTTATGGTTAGATATATATCTTACAAAACGTATAGGATACAGTATCGTTCGATTCGGTTTGTTTGGAGTTAAAACCGAATCGTAGTTGTCTGACTGTCTGAGACTATACTATGCCCCAAAAATGCTGCTCATGTGCATCTGAACTAGGTTATAAGGATCCCTGTAAAAGTATAACGTACGCGGGTTGGGCACGCGACACCCGAATAACGGTATGCGTGTGGCCTGTGGGATCCTGTGTCTCATACATTTTCGTTAGACACTCAACAAGCAAGCGTATTTTTATTAAATTTACCATGAAGTCATGAAGTATGTGTGGTATCACACCATTATGCAATAGATTCCCGAAGGCATTTTATAGACGCTGTTTAGGTTGGACAATGAGAGAAATTATATCTTGGCAAATCCCGTTGTCTTGGGATGAAAGTAGGATGAACCCGACATTATACATAAACCAGCAACAATACCCACACCTTAGTCCATGTAACGTAGGTCCATAATTTGCATTGTCTATTCTCTGTTGTATTGAACTACAAAATAGGGGTAGCCTCCTCCCTTGCACTTGGATGCAGGCGGGATTAAGGCCCAAATAATAAAGTATTTCCTCACCCAAGTTAGAGAGCACCTTCCTTGACTAACTATGTAGTTACTAATATCATGACTTGATACTGTTTGAATCTGCTGCAGTAGCGGATTTTACCATGATCCCACTGCGGGTTGGTATTACAGTAGTAAAGACGGTCTCTATTACAAATTTGAAGATGGAAATTATGTGCTATTGGGGTCTGACCAGGTATCATTGCATCCTGATTTTGTTGCATTGCAGACAAGTTGTTCTGCCACTAGATGTATGTGCTCTTTTCATTTGTACAGTTTTTTGTTATCGGTTTCATTTGTACAGTTTGTTACTGTAAGTTCTTTTGTTTTTTTGTTTTAGTGTGTAGATATTGTTCATAATTCTGTTCAAAATGAGCCCAGTGCACACGTAACTTCTCCTAAAGATGTAGATTACCCACTGTTTCGAGAAGGTGATTCGGAAGCATATAAAGAAGGAAATGTTGCTGAGGAACCATCTGCAGGTGAGATGATACACATTACGTAATGGGTGCAACAACTTCTGTACTGTCATACTAATGCCATAGCCAAGTGGTAACTGTGTAAGAAACCACCATTTTGTCTAGGAAAGTTTGACTACACCTAAAATAGAGTTTAGAAAAGTTTTCCTTGCCAACCACAAAGAGACTACTCAGGATCACACTTGGACTATTTGTGATGGGATGGGTTTTGGAGCATGAAATTCCTCAACTGTAACAGACAATAATAGTAGCTGTTCGTTTCATTTATTAAATGAGATACGAAATGACCTGTTGTTTAGAAGTTAACTGGTGATTGATTGAGATCTTTTTCGGGTGTACTTTTTCATGTGTTGTGCATGCATTTCTTATTTAGTCTCTTTGCACATTGTACTATTGTCAGGCTGTCACCACCCACTGCATTAATTTATGTGCTCTGTCCGATTCTTAGTTAAATGGAAAGATTATTGCTATTAGACTCGACTCACTGGCTAATATCAGGGTGTATATGTATGCATGAATTGTTTTGGAACATTTATGCAGCCACCTGTTTGGCTGATATTTGGTTTCTAATTATTTGTCCTTTTTGACAGTGCACACTGAGTGCAAGAGCAGTCCAATGCTTGATTGTCCTCCACCATCAGAATGGTATGCTACTTGTTCTCCCTTTGGTTTTGAAACCTCGAGTTTTCTACCCTAACAACTATAAGTTAATATCTTTAAATCAGGTTGGAAGATACACTTATTGACCTTTACTTATCGGGATATTCCAACCAAGCTACTGATGCAGTACATGATGTGAGTACGCCCATGGAAACAGATCATGGGGATTGCTTAGGTAGGTGATGGATTTTCATAATAGATCTGTAGCATTTCTGGAGAGACTTCTCGGATTATAGAGGAGCGTAAATAGATCTGTGGTGTCAAAGGTGCAGGAAACTACGATAATGAACCAGAAGAAGGAGAATGCATTCCAGATGAAGATCCTGTAGTAAATGATTCAAGTGGAATTGTCTCAGAAGAAGGTTTCTGTCACAAATAATACTCTTTCAAATGTTTTGTTTAATTTTTGTAACTGATTTGGGTTAATGTTTGTCTTAATGTCTTGCCTTGATACATGTCGATTCTAAACAAGCACAATGATGTTATATCTTCAAAAATCATGTAAATGTTTCAGTTTTTAATTTTCAAGCTTTCTTTAGGTGGGCAATATGGGTCCGCCTATCATTTGGCCTGACCACCACCCACCACTTCACGTCCTCAAGGCATGAGCCATGAGGGTGTGGGTGACATGTGGGTAACTAGATGGTTCCACGTGTTCCCCGGCCCCCGCCACGGACAATGGAACAAAGCATGGCTGGACAAGGCTAAAGTATACAGTGCATTAACCTCGATGTGAGATAGGTGAGTTGAGGGCAATCTAGGTGAGCCTCGGGTATGTTTAGCCTTCTGTTGCCTGAGGCAGCAAAGATCAAACTCCCTGCCTGAACATGTCATTTAGTCATGGCATGTACGCTCGTCCAAGTGAGTCCATGAGATTCTTATTGAGCACCCTTTGTCATTTATCCTTGTCCCTACAATAACCCCTGATTCCGTCATGGAATCCAAGATTGAGAGTAGAGTCCGGTAAGGCGGTAACCATATTGAGGGTGGTGTTGTGGCCATGGAGTGACCAAGTGACCCCATGAACGTCACATTGGACCACTGAGGACTTTACCTTTTACTAGCCTTGTGTTGCCGTAAGAAGACAATTCCAAACAATATTAAAGACACGTGGCTCTCTATGTATCTCTCCATACTTTTGAAGCATTCTTCTGCTGCCATTGGAATCTCTGAGTTACGCTGACTTTTATAGGTGGATGAGGTACTTGTTTGGAAACTCAACGCTTGGGGTGAAAGTATGGGATAGGTGTCCAACATTTTGGCTGGACATTTACTTAGGAAGTTGCAGTAATCAAGTTTTCTGGACAAGTATACATAAAACTATGATACTATACATAATATGGTGACACCTCTTAAACGCCATGTACTCTAGAAAATGAAATAGATAAAATAAGAAGCATAAATACGTGGTTGTGTAACTGTGTTCTTGACAAGAGGTTACATTTTTCATGAATCTTGCATTTATACACGTACTGGTTCATTTCCTCCAGCCATCCTCATTGCTCTATCTCCTTTTAGGACCACTTCTGCTTTCACCCAGCCCACCTCTGTCCTTTATGACTTAGCACCATCAAATCCATTGCAATGATCTCATAGGTCTCCACGATGGTCCTATTCATTGGCAATTCTCCTCTAAAAACTATCAGTCCTGCTTAATTCTTCTTTTGAAGAGCAACATACTCGAGAATTGTATTACGTTACTAACAAGAGAATTATGGGAAATGAGGATGCTTGGCTTCGACTTTACAAACTCATAAGGGTTCACGCTTTCATGGTCTTGGCTTCTTTTAATTTATTTTTCTTTTTGCAAATATTGTATTTGCTTTTCTGTTGAATGGAGTTAACGTGGCTAGATCTATAATTACTGGAAAGATGGCCCATCAGTTGAAGTCTTTGGGTTAATGTATTTCAAACTTGTTTGCCCCCAGGTACTTCTTGGGAGGAAGAGAATTGGCACGCTCAATATGGTCAAGTTGTTCATTCTGGTGAAGAGACAGTTCCAGATTTCCAAACAATAGATTTATGGGATTGGGCAATGGTCAGAGGAACCCGAAAGGATGGAAAGAATCCAGTGGCCAGGTTGGTTGGGCGATTGATGAGACAATCTGCTAGGCTTCATCCCTCAATGCCTTCGGGTGGTGGTACACTCAAAACTGCTCCCATTAGTGAAGTGCATCTTGATCTCGTACGAGTTACATCAGGTTTGCTATTTTCCTCTTTCATTTGGCAAAAAAAAAAAAAAAAAGAGATATGGTTGTTAGTTTATATGCACTATAGTTCTCTTTCCCTTGCTGCATCCGACCAAATCCATTAAGGATTAGTAGGAAAATCCATTGATTTACACGAGAATTTAAATCCTCATATAAAGCATCCTGTTTTTTTTTTAAGACCCATCATTTTGTTGATAATGGTCACAGAATTAGGTAGTCCTGGTTGTAAATGACTTGCTCTAGAACTTTCTAATCAATTCCATTTTGTTATATTTTCTTCTAGTTCTTTTATGAGCTTGTGGGACAAGAATCTGGTGCATGTGGAAGTGCCTTTGGCATAGAGTTTTTCTTTTTGAGTATCGGTCTGCTATCACTTCGCCAGGCTCTGAGCTATGAATTTTTTTTATTTAATTCCATGGTTTCACTCCACTCTCCTAAGTCCTAACAACAGATTAACTTTTTTAGGGCAGGTGTATAAGTTGAGGAGTCCTAGTGGAAGATACTTGGCCTCATTGTCAACTCATGATTCCTCTAACCCAACTAAGGATTGGGGCTTCCCACAATTGCCATTTGATAAGCAAATCGCCCTACCAGCGACCAATGGAAACTGTGAAGCAAAGCTGGTGAAGAGAGTCCGCGTCCACAAGGATTTGCCTTCATTGCCAGATCAAGTCGCTGCATCTAAGAATGTAAGTTTTGCAGCATGGAATCTTGGCTTGAAATTGAAACTGTACCCTCTTCTTGACTTTTCATTTTTATTTCACTTTTTGATGGTTCCCCTGTTTGTCTGTCTGATTTCAACTCTCTAACCATGGCAATAAGGATGTTGAGTCTGATTGGCATGGTGCTTTATGCAATGTTCAAACTTCCTTATGTCCTACCTTAGGAAAAAACTAGGATTTAATAGATCTTGATGGACACTTTGTGTTTGCTTCTCATGGTGTTATGTTTTACCTTGTGATTTTGTCTTGTAGCATGGAGGTAGTGCATACAGGGATAGAGCTGCTGAGAGAAGAGCCTTGCACGGTGGTTTTGGTGTGGGTCCAGGACAAAAGAGGTCAGCGCTTAGCGACGACTCTGGACCATCATCTCCTGCCTCTCTCGAGGAAGCTGCAGGTGAAGCCTTGAACATGTCGTTTGGAGCTGGTAGCTATGCCAGAAGAATTCTAGAGAGCATGGGCTGGAAAGAGGTAAAAACTCTCAAATGCATGCAGTTTGTCAAAGTTTATTTTAGATGCAACTAAAGTTTTGGACAAACTTTTGGTGGTTTTCTTACTATTCCGAGGTTTTTCTAATTATTCCGCAAAAAATGTCTGAGAGTAGAAGACAACTTGTTTGGGCTAAATTTTGTTGCAAGGCTATTCATTGTCTTCTGTTGAAGTCTTAAAGACTGAAAAAAATTTGGGTGCCGGGCGGGCACCACGTGTCCGTGTCCGTGCCCGAGCACCCAATCCATCCATCCAAAACACTTTTGGATGGCCCAGATTTATTCTCCCCTCCCCCCCCCCCCCGAACACTCCAAACGTGTTTTGGACGGCCGAGATGGGTACTCGGGCATAGACATAATGGTGCCTTCCTGGCACCAAGAATTGCTCCTGAAAAGACTACTTGCTTGCAGGCAGCATAAGCTAGGGTCCTGGGGATTTAGATTTTCTTCAAAATTTAAATGATGGTATAGTGCTTCTATATGCTGGCAATTTGTAGTTCTTGGACTACTAGATATTGACCTAATAAATCTTTAAAAAAAAAAAAAAATTCTACGAGAATACGTTTCGGAGTCATAGCCTTGTTTGGACCCACTATTTCTAAGATGTTATCTACTTTTGAATGTTTAAGCATAAAATGAAGATATCCACTAAATTCGTCATTTAAAGTTCTACCTAAAACGAGGCTCAACAAACAAAAAAATTTAAAAATACAAATTGGAGCTTCTCAAGGCCGCAACTTGAGTATAATAAACTGTGCCAATAAGCTAACTTGGCGTTCTTCCTTGCAGCTTGCCCGAACAATTACTAACTAATTTTGGTTTTCAGATGGGATGGCCACCCAATTTTCATATTAATCTGAATTGATTTGCTTTTCCCTTTGTGTGAACAGGGCGAGGCACTTGGCAGCAGCACAAAGGGTTTGGTGGAACCGTTAAAGGCGGTCGGAAACAAAGGAAACGCAGGTTTAGGGTGGGATCACAGCAGAAGGGGGCATGTCTGAAACTTGTTGGCATCATCTTCCTTGACTAGTGTGTGTTTCGTTGAGACTATAGGTACATACATCTTAGTGCCCTTCTCGGTAGAGCCTCTACCAACTAGATCACCTGAGGAAAGAAGTTTTAACGCATGAGATAGTCATGAACACATACTCCTCACTTATTTTTTTCTGTTTATGTTGTATTTGTTGGGTTAGTAAAACAAGACAAAAAAGGAAAGGAATTGTGGAAATGTTTTTTTCAGAGAAAATTTACATGTATATCCCATGTAGCCAGGAAGCGAAAACACTGCGATAATCTTGCATTTTGTTTCTTGTTTATTGTATCTTTACATAACAGGAAGTTCAAAGCAAATCCAGCTGTATCACCAACTGCTGCATAACAGAACTTAAGCAATTGCAAACAGTTGCACATTACAGAGTTAACTACAGATTCACTACACGATACAGTATAGCAGTACCATACGAAGCTGCAGCCAAGACTGAAGGATTTTCAGGATGAGAGATATCAATGATGATGGCAAGCTTCAAGCTGCTGTTTATGGGAGTGAGAACTGTGTTCTTGATCCAAAGTAGCGGATTATAAGGTTGCAGAGCCTCAACAGAGAAGGAAAATGGCTGCTAATGATGATGAAGGTAGCTCTTAATGGGAGTGTTTTTTGGAATGTAAAAACTTAGAAGTAAAGAAATTTGAGACCCGAAAGTATAAGGAAAGTATTAAAATAAGGGATAACTTATGAACAGTGCCTTGCTAGAAGTGTTGAGGCACTCTAGCAAAGTTATAGTAACTTTTACAAATTGTCCCTTCTATTTGTTGAGGCTGATTTGGGGGTAGTTTTTTGCCTTTGGCTCAACAAAGTATCCATAAGGGGGATTTGCCTCCCCTGATGAGGATGCTCTAACATGTTGTCATTGCAATTTGTCCCTTGTATTGGGGAGTTTTCGGTATGTTTCCCGTAAGTCCAATTCAATTGACCTGACTACTGGTTATAGTCGTGAAGTATTTATAAGGTTTATGGATTCTACATTTGTTTTCACTTAACCATAGGCACTCTTTGTTCCATTCGTGCTCCTTTGGGTCCTCCCGTGGATGATTTTCTTTTAGCGAATGGAGCGCGCTCTCTCTCTCTCTCTCATTGATTATGGGTAGAGCATAGTCTGTTACTACTGTTTTGGCTGGTGTAAGAATATGGATGGATTTCTACATTCCAAAACTTTTTGGTGGTTTGATGAAATACAAGAGGAATATCGGGCACGATACCTTGTTGAAATGTAGTCAAAACATAAGAACTAAAATTAGGGCAGGATCATTACAGGAACAATATTGAGATATCTGAAATTAATTTTGCAGTTTTGTGTACCTTTCTCTTGAAATAGAGCAACAAAACTGGTAACGTGTTATAAATCTAAGTCCATGAACCTTTGTATACGCTCAATGTGAAACTGGAAAAAGAGCTGATGCACAAAGTCTTTCTTTTTCTCTTTCATATTAAAGAAGAAAAGACCTAGTCAACAACGTACCACATCAACCAATTTATTACTGTTCGTTAAAGTTATTATAATCCCACTAACTTGGAATGCTTGCCAAATACGCTTTCCAGCTCCCACTCCCGGTCACGCATGCGCACGTGCATCATGTGACTTTGGGTTATGCTTGCGTTTCGTTAACATTACGGTAAAAAAAAATAGGCCTCAGTTGCTCTCTTGTGTGAAGCATAGAAAAACTATAGTTAGATTTACATAAAGCCTTGGCAAACTATCAAAAGTTACGTGACAGGAAAGGAAACCCCGAAAATCTCCCTGAAAAAGAAACACCCGTAGATTTCTTTTGGGGAGGTTTTTGGGGTTTCCTTTCGTGTATGGGTCCCTGTAATGTCCCGAAGCACTATAGAGTTTTAATTAGTCCCCAATCACAGCCGTTTGTTCGGCAATCAATGGTTCGAATTATCTTCACGTAAAGATAAGTATTTTACATGTGATAATTCAGACCATTGATTGCCAAGCGGACGGCTGTGATTGGGGGACTATAACCCTGTAGTGCGCACTACAAGTCCAAGTATTGTTTGAACTTGTTCACATAAAAAATAGTAATTCAACTGAGGGTAAAAATGAGTAAATGGATAACCCCCAAGGGGTAGATGAGTTGCTAAGGACCCCTCCTAAGGAAGAAGAGGTCTGGGGTTCAACTCTTCTTAATTTTTCGGGATCACATGCACAATATCTCATGGTTCTCATGGGTTATTGGTTTTTCTCGGTCTATGTGTGTGGCGGGGCAAACATAGACCCTGGAATTAATCGAGGTGCGCGCAAGCTGACTCGGACCACCCAGTTATAAAAGGAAAAAAAAAGAAAAAGAGAGAGAGAGAGAGAGAGAGAATAAATGGATAACAAGATTTGGATAAGAAATTACAACAGAGACCACTTATTTTATTTTTTTCAAGAAACTTGTTCACGCTCGAATGTTTTTAGTATTTTTTTTCCAGAAACTTGCCTTCACCTTGGTCCTGATAGAACTGATGCAGATAATGTGGTGCCACCATGGATTTTTGCATCCATATCTTCACCAGCAGTTAAAATTGTTCTTCTTGCCGGAGCATTTATGAAGTTATAGTCCAAATTGTCTTGAACACTAACGAGTCCCTCCAAGATCTGAACCACCACTGTCATTGAAGGCCGCCTCCGGTAATCACTTTGCAGACACCACACAGCAAGCTTCATCATCTCCACCACTTCTGCTCTATGTAGTTGCATATCAGCATTGTATTTGTCGACCATATCCAAAAGTTGTCCCTCTTCTCCTTTCCTTTCGAATAAACCTAATAAATGCATCTCTTCCTCTGGCTGAGACCTATCCAAATTTTTCCGTCCGCACAAGATCTCTAATACCACGACCCCAAAGCTATAGACATCTACTTTCTCCGTGATAATTGAGCTCAACCATTCAGGAGCCATGTAGCCAGGAGTTCCCCCCAACGTCACTACAACTTTGCTTTGGTCCTTATCAATCAGTTTTGCCAATCCAAAATCAGAAACTTTTGCCTCGAAGTTTTCATCTAAGAGGATATTTTGGGGTTTGACATCCAAATGATATATTTTCTGGTGGCAATCCTCATGGAGATAGGCTAGTCCCTTGGCTATATCCGCAATGATCTTCCTTCTGGATTCCCACCCAAGAGTGAGCTCTTGATGTCTTTCGAATATCCATCTATCCAAGGACCCGTTGGACATGTACTCGTAAACTAGAAGCCTATTAGAGTTTTCAGCACAAAATCCGATCAATCTCACCAAATTGACATGGTGGATGCTGCCTATTGTCTGAACTTCAGCTAAGAATGACTTCTTGATTTGACTTGAACCATTGAGACGCTTCACTGCTACTTTGGTGCCATCCCTCAACGTGCCTTGAAAGACCGACCCGAATCCTCCTTTCCCAAGCTTATTGTTAAAATCATTGGTTGCGGTCTTCAAATCATCGTATGAGAATCGAGCGGGCATCCCCGGTACTTTATCGACAGAGAACTCATCATCCAGTTCCTTTTGTTCTCTTTTCATTTTGGAAACAAATATGCACGATCCAACCAATAGACAAGCACCAAACAAAGCTCCGAGGCTAGATCCCAGGACGATGGTGCCATTTCTTGATTTTTTCCGAGGCGAGGTTGGAGGATTCTGCACTTTAAGAAATACAGAGGTGTTGGATCCTTCCTCCTTGTTTATAAGAGAAAAAACTTCAGACAGCAACAAGCAACCTCCAGTTGCAGGAAAATTGACTGTTTTGTACTCAAATAAAGCCGCTTTGCAAGAACAATTTCTCAAACAAGCATCCTTGCAATCCTCCAATCGGATTTTCTCACCCAACAGACTGTTGTATTGCGGATTTAAGTTGAAGTAACTAGTATTCTTAAGCTCCCAAAGACTGTGATACTGAGAATAATTACAAGAAATGGGTGTAACGAGGTAGCATCCGAGGTTGGCTCGCTTGTAACTTTTTTGCTTCAAAATTCCTGTTTCATTGCTGCTTCCGTCAGAACAACCACACTGTCCATTCGAACTACATATGCCGTATTCGCCACACACGGTTGGATAGCCGCAGTCACCAATATCTGAAGTGAGCAAATCTTCCGCGGTCTCCCATTCGGCTCCTCGTGCTTGGTAAACCTTCAAATGCCCGTCGGGTTCGAGCCTCATGAACTGAGCCTCAAGAGGTATATATTTACCATTGAAGCTTCCATTCTCGAACGCAACATACTCTTTTTCCGAATATATGAAATTTGGATTTGCCTCTAAGGTGGATTTGTAATAGACCAACGGTGGATTGGCTTCCATGTAACCGAACACACTACCATGCCGAACAGAAAACGAGAACAAGCCTCGGCTAAAGTCAGATGATGATGTTTTAGCTATCACCTTTTGCCCCAAATTCGACACCAACCTTTGCCCGATTAGTAATGAGTCCGTGGGGTGATCAAAAGACTGCCAAACCGTCGCGTTGTTGCTGTCAAAAAGCACGAGGTTACCAAATTCGGTGAATCTTAAGCCCGTGACAGATTTTCCTCCGGTGTTGGTAGACCATACCAAATCTCCATCCGCGTCTTCCAATATCAAATCCCCATTGCCCGTGAAATTCAATGTCGCGTTAACTTTCACCGGATGATCCCGGTTAGCTGACCAAACTAGCTGGGGATCGTATAATTCAGTATAGAAACCGTTTAATATTACAGTATAGTCGCCAAATGAGGGATCATCCCTTCTTTGTGTAATTCTTTGTGTAAATATGACGATACCAAAGAAACACGAAGTTTCATTGGGAAAGCAGTAGAAACCGGAGATGAACGATGAGGTAGTGGATAGGGAAAGGACCGGAGTCATGACTGCCCAGCCAGGATCTGTGCTTGAGTTGATGGATGGATTGTTGATCCATGTAGTGGATAAATTGGCTACTGGATGATACCCAACTACTGGATCATACTCATCTACTTGGGCATTGTTCAAATGTGCAGAAAAGATGAAGACGGTGGTAAGAGCAAGTGAAATGGTGAAACCCAGACTTGGTTTATTCATTGGTAGATCTCGTTTCTGATCAGTTGGTTTTGGGTGGGAAAAGCCAAGAAAGTGAGAACCACCATGGGTTTGCTGGCATAACCCCGCCCTAGGAAAAACGATAAGATCTCTCATTGACAACAAGAGTTTGCTGGTATAGAAAATCAAACCTGTATTCTGTATTTTGATTGTTGTTTGTTGGGAGATATTGCCTTCCGGTGGAGTAAGGGGCAACAAATTGCGAAATTTAAAAAGCCTAGTCTATTCACAATATTCACTATTGACATTGACGTACCCTTTTGGGGTGCTTTCGCACTTCAACTTTTTATTAGAGTTGTCCATGGATCGGTTCCGAGCGGATCGATTTAGTTCTCAATCCGATATGCTCGCGACGGATTATCGTTTTGTGCATTTGCAACCCGTTCGTGAGTGATATACGAATGGGTCGGTTCGGTTGCGGATTAAGCGGATCGGGGGAATTTGACGGATCAAAGAAGGATTTGGGTGAATCAAGCAAATTGAAACCGAACCAAACCGCATCCGCCAGAATAAAAATATTAGGATCCGCATCCATCCGCAACATACCTCGGGTGGGTTCGCGGACGGTTCGGTTTGGACGGTTTGGGCAAATTGGACTAATTGGGCGATCAGCCGAGCAACCCTACTTGTTATAACTGGTGGGGCTGCTCGCCCAATCAGTCCAATTCACTGGTGGATGATGAATTTTGTTTTTATATTTTAAAAATTTATGTGTAATCTAATGGCCCAAAACCCCCTGCAACAGAGGAACATGGGGGGTTTTGGAACAGGGATCTGGTTCCAAAGGGGTGTTGCTTTCTCACTTGGTAATCGATTTTATTTGGACTTAATTCTTTTGCGGTATGAATCTATTTTCTAGAGGTGACAATTTATAACCCAACTCAACTTGTCCATATTATAATATGGGTTTCATATGGATTAATCCACATTTTACATGGATTTAAAATGGGTTCAAAATGAGTTGGATCCAAAAATTAAAAATGTCTGTTGTAATAAAAAAATCCCCACCTAATCCCGTGAAAACTCTCTCTTAACTAAAACCCTAACGTATCCACTGGGGGTGCCTGACTTTGAGAGCGTACCACCACAACTATTGCACCACTTTCTCCGTTGTATGCCCCACACCCTCTCTCTCCTCTATTTCTGCGTAACTTCACTTATATATATAGATGGATGGATGGATGTGTGTGTCGAGCACAACTACGTATTCAGAAAAAATACACAGAATTGATTCAGAATTCAAAAATCAGTGGTCCAGATTCACCAAAATCAGTGGCTTAGATTCACCTAGTGAGTGAATTTGGGCCACTAATTTTTGAATTCTGAGTTAATTTTGTATATATTTTTCGGGTACTTAGATATTCTGGTGTGTGTCGTATAGTTGCTGTACTATTTCCATAACAAACAAATTTGTACCCCCGTTTTGAGTCAGATTTTTTCGATCCCATCTGATAACAAAATTTTCTCTCATTTTCACACCCCATTTGAAGACTTTAGTGACCTTGTCAGATGAAAAATCCTCCATCGAATTTAGAACCGGAATTAAATGTGGCTTAACATCTATAGAGGGAGAGAGAGAGGAGGGAAGAGAGAGAGAGAGCCATGGTTAAAATCTTACGATACGTCCTATGATTTGTATCCTCTTCTTTCAAAAATTATATGTATCTTATCTCGTATTCTTTTCCTTTAAAAATTCTAGATACGATTGGCATATCTTACAATACACTCGCATATGCCGATTCAATACGTATCCAACAATTACTTATTAAACAAAATATGGTATATATTTTAAGAAGCGGAAGTCCAAGTGCGTTCTAAATCCTTTTGATCTAATTGTGGCATCATGAAACCTTTTAAGGAAAACCAAAATTCCATCCGTATGTTCGAGTAGAAGAAAGAACATACATTTTGGATCATGTTTTGCATGAATCAGATAATGACTCTTCTTCTCTTCCCTCGACCAAGGCACTCGAAAGCCTGAAATGGCTTTATGTGATAGACCTCCATTGAGTAGACTTGAATTTTTCATCTTAAACTTGGAATTTTTCATCTTGACTTAGTTTTGTATAATGAACACTTATTTTTCATATACACAATAGATTTTTAGATGGTAATTAGGTATAACTATCTTTTAATCGTCTATTAACTTTTGTTAACGTATGTTACGATACGTATTCCGATACAATTTGTAAATGAAAAAAAACGATACATGATACGCAAAAGAGAGAAAAAGGCTTGCCTCTGGTTGTCCTTTTAGTTTGTGGTGGTAAGTCGGTCAATTGAGTTGTCGAAATGCGTTTATCCAGAGACAGAGTTATCTTATTTGAGCTCCTTTGGTTTTGGCTATCTTATTCATTAGGCTAGAGGTAAATCAATCAATCAATCTATCAGTGCTATCAACCAAATGTTTTAGGACTTGGAAGTCTCACAAGCTTCCAAAAACCCCATTCTTGGATTTTCAGATTTTTTATTTTTTACTTCCCTAAATAATAGGTGGCATCTCATTATTGGGGAGGGGTGAGAGAGAGAGAACAACGCGAGGGGTGGAAATTTTAAGTGAGAGAATCTTGGGAAGTGGGGATTAAGTTTTAGGTTTTGTTTATTTGCTTTCTTTATCTTACATTTTTCACAATTGCAAATTAATTTAAATATATTTTATTCACATTTCAAATTTTAAATTATAACCACAGATATATGTTTCCCGTGCATAGAATAGATACAATGTTCGTACTTTATACAAAAAAATCTGTAAGTGCCTCCAAACTTCCAAACCCCAAATCCTAATTCATAGAATTTTTAGTCTCTTTAATTTGTTTTCAATAATCGAGAGAGAGAACAAGGGGCAGGGGTTGGAAGAGAGAGGCAGAGAGAAGTGCAAATTTTGAGTGAGATTTTTAAAACACAATTTTACTACGGCTTATATTTTTACTGATTGTTTTAATGCCGTCATGGAGATTACAAGCAGATCTGAGTGTCACTACACTGACACCTTTTTGTTACGGAACCTGATAGGAAAGAAATATGTATTATCACATTTGGATATGTCTGGTTACTTTTCTTTTGCCTCCGTAGAGCTCCATTCAAAGGATGAGGGAAACTCCAACAGTAATCTCATGCACTAGAAAATCTAACGAGGCATGCTTATCACTACTTGATGTGTTGAGGTTTAAGTGGGACTCATTGCACGATAGGTAATGAATGTGCTAATAGAGTAACATATTACTAATTCCGCCGCCGTGGTGTTTCAGGGGCGTTTTCCACTAAATGGTGGAGCCCACTTCACTATGAGGCGGAAAATGCCCATCCAACAACAACTAATAATTTTTTGAGTATTACTGGTGATTAAAGGCCCATGTAACACCACCACAATAGGTACGTACTCTTTAGGTCCATGTCCCCTCTTTTCACGTAAAATGTAGAGATGAATTTATGTACTTTTCAAAATGTAGAGATGAATTTATGATTGCAAGGTGCTTCGTCCCAGTGTGAAGGCTGTTAAATGTTTACGAGAGTTTCAATGTTGATGGGGCCTGGAATAATGGTTCGTCAAAGTGGGGTTATGGGATTATAGTGAAAAATGAGGCTGGGTCTTTTGTGGCAGCTTCTATGGCCCCAATATGTATTTGACACTCAGTTATCAGAATCTAGATATCGAGGGGTATTGTACGTACCCAATGCCGGCCCAGGGGTGAGCTCAATAAGCCCACGGGTTTGGGCAACACCTTGGACTGGGGCAACAAAAAATAAATAAAAATCGTAAGAGTTAGCCCAAAGGTTTTTATAGAACCTTAGTGATTTTGATGACAACAAAATATGTTTTATTAAATGAGAAATATAATTGATATTGTGGTATGTGGTACTCATTTGAATTAATTGTGTATTTTGTCGGATTTGGTTGAGGTACACAATGAGAGATTCTACACCAAAACATTATCTCCAATAGTCAAGATATAACTTTTTTTTTTATCATTCGTCATTCATTATCTATTACATGGGGGGAATGAGACTCGATCCCAAGATACAGTGTGGGGCATTCAAGAGCTCTACCGCATGAGCTAGCCACCACTTGCAGTCAAGGTATAACTAAAAGGATGAAGATTAAGGACAAATCTTCTTCTAAGTTTTCATTGGCTACTATTGTTATTTGGGGAAGTGAATATTATGTGAAAGATTAATTTGCTAATGGCAGAAGGAAATTGAGAGGGTAGCATGCACATGCCACATGAATAGAAAAGAAAGGGTGATTTCCTACCTAATAGGTTTCAACGGCTAATGTTAAAAAAAAGGGATGGATTTGCATCAATTAAGGCCATCATTCATTGGCTAATTTCCATATGAAGAGGAGCCTTGCCAACGTTCATAATTTTGAAGATTAAAAGGAGTAGTTGCTATAGCAAAGAAGGCTAGAGAATTGGAGAAAAGAAAGGCATTCATATTGAGCTCGAAAGTTCATTATTTATTGAGAGAAAAAATAGAGCTTCATATTGTTTTTATCTACACTTTTGAGAGTGTTTAATTTGTGAGATTTCATTGTAAAAGGGAGTGTGACCCCTTGCATCTATCTCTCTTGTGAGAGATTATCTTTTGTGAGTGATTTTTGTGTAAGAAAAAATTACACGGCTAGGTGTGACTAGCACCAGAATCAAAACTGGATGGGTTATGTGTGACTAATACCAAAGTCAAAAATAGTTGGAGTGAATGGGGATATTGCTCGTTGTAAGGGTTTCTCTAGCACCTGCGAAGCTAGAAGGTATTTCTATTGGAGATGGTGCAACAAACCCCAAGTTGGACACTTGGAGAGTGGATTAAGCCGTGAAGTTGCAGACCAAACCAAGATAAAATCTTTGTATTTGACTTCTCTCTTCATTTACTCTTTATTTGCTGTCATATATTATTGCATGTGTGCTTGAATCAATTTAATTTTACTATTGGATGTTGTATTAAGTTTTTAATTCCGCATTATTTTTTAAGATACACAATTCACCCCCTCTTGTGTTGCTATCCCATGTAGCCTGGAAGGG
Organism: Gaultheria prostrata; assembly: GCA_036023075.1. NCBI lineage: Eukaryota > Viridiplantae > Streptophyta > Magnoliopsida > Ericales > Ericaceae > Gaultheria > Gaultheria prostrata. Next base: position 5,825 of record JAXBDA010003781.1, on the reverse strand, counting down.
AAAACACTACGAATAATCTTACATTTCGTTTCTTGTTTATCATTTCTTTACATATCAGGAAGTGCAAAGCAAATCCAAACAGTTGCACATTACAGACTTATCTATAGATTCACTACGCAATACAATATAGCACTACCATATGAGGCGCGGAAAAAGCATTGCAACTCCTGCGGCTCAATTTGGATGGCAATAATCTCAAGAAGTGGAAGTGCTTTTCAGATCCCCGTGTTTGAAAATAAGACGGTGCTTTTTGATTACCTATGCAAGACAGAATCATATTCCCGTATAACTAGGAATCAAGTTTCTTAAATTCCTGCTCCTAGATAAGATAAGATTACCTCACGCATTAGGTTACTAGATATTTGCATTTCGAATAATTACATTTCACTCTTACTAAATAACAAACATCGAAACAAATCATAGATTCAAAAATTACAATATGGATTATCCATCCTGGCAAACATACTGGATTACAACATGTACGGAGCATTGCATCACCTGATCTCCAGAAATCTGCCCATTTCCGTTGAGAAATTCCTCCACAGTATACGCAAATGAGATTATTTTCCTAACATGTCAACAATCACACTTCGTAAGTAATAACTTCTAGCCAAGAGGCGATGTCAATACATATTTATATGCAGCATTTCATTGGGAAAAAAAAAAAAAACAGTTACTGTCATATCCCCGGCCTCAAACACAGAGACCATCAAGATGGTAGGAGTAGTTAACAAAGATCCTATCAAAAAGAAAATAGCATGACTACTTGTTAAATACAATTAAGTACATACGAAACAAACTCCTCAAATTATTAGACAAAGTCAATAGTAATTCTAAATTACTATCCAAAGCATGAATTTGATAACTAATACTAACACATAATAGGAAACACATACTACCGTCGGTGTGATGATCTTTGCTTCGGCATCACTTCTTAACCTACAAAATAATTCAATGTCTTCAATTAAAAGAATTTATCTATCAAACAAAGTTATTTGTCTGTAGTAATAACTGAAAACATAGTAAGGACTTGGACTATGCCAAACACACAAGCGAAAAATGTCCTCCCCGACAATTATATGAATAATAGGAAAAAGAATCTGTATGAGACAGATAGAAAAAATAATCAAAACTTGCATGTATCGACAAAAGAAACAGAGGTAAATTAATATTAAAAGCTAAAACCAGACACGGTTTTGGTTGGATCCATAAAGGACATTCATAAGGGACAACTCGTGCAATTGCAAGCATTATAGAAGCATACAAACATAAAATAAGCATCATTAGTGGTATACTCAAAAACAAAAAATACTCAAAGATGAGTATTCTGATACACAAAAGAGGCTCACAATGGCATTTGGATAAATACTCAAAGTTAACAACATTTTTTACAAATACTCAACTTTTGGCATTTGGATACTCAAAGTTAACAACATTTCTCAATAACCAAAACTCAATAACCAAATTTTGGGGACCACATCCTATCAAAAGTAACTACATTCGCCCTCCATTTTTCAAATACTTAATTCAAAACTCAGTTTTTTGCACTCTCTCAAAAAATTGAAATTATCAATTTTTAATCTTTATCAAAATATGTTTCAAGATTGATCTCATTTTAAAGATATTGTGAATATCTTTTAAATGGTACTAATATTATAAAAAGCACATGTACAAATTTAAAGTTGTGCCCATTTTATGAATAAAAATAGAGTGAGTAGTACTTTTTTTTATTATGGACACAAATGAACCATTGTACAAGAGTAGATACTCAAACTTATAAACCCATTAAATGGATACTCAAAATGTGATGTGGCAATATTTGAGTATCCATATTTGAGTATACCACTAGTGATGCTCTTAGTCTGTGGAGGATATATAAGATTGTCTGGTTTTCAAAGATAGGTCATTGATGTCTCTATGGAGAGAGTTATACTGGACTCAGGGTGAGAACGTTCAACTAGAATACAGATGCAAATGAAATCCTCAAGGGAGTAGATTTCAAAATTTTCCTTCAACTTGTTATGCTAAATCCATCAACGCTCACGGAGCACGCTATTCCCAAGGGCCAAAACCAATGTACCCTTAACCAATCATAACCAAATCCATCAATATGTATACGACGCCAGAGCCTCCTTGCAAAAAAAAAATTGCAAATAGAGCTAGCTTGGTCACCAGCAAACAATTATCTAATCTCCAACCACGACATTGTTTTCAAAAGAGTCTGAGGTACTTCACTGGATTTCTAACTTTCATCTCACAAGGTATGATTATCTAATCTTTTGTATGATGCTAACTTCTACTCAGGACTGCAGATACATATCAAAGCAAAGCATAAACAACCAAGTTGGCAAGTTGGACACTTGGTAGGTATTCTATAAGTAAACATATTTGTATGCGTGTGTATGCGCATCTGTAGTTAGTGTCCAGACTTCTATGGGCCATAGATTTTACACGGGCCAAAAATCACTTTTAAGTCACATAGCCATAACCAGAAAGGAACTCCTGTCCATAGGCGGGCCGGTTACCTTGCGAAACTAAGTATGTCCAGGCAGAGGACCAGTTTTTCATAGCTATATACATCACATGAAAGGGAGTTCCTTGATGAAAAATTTTCAGATTAATTTCTTGCAACTCTTTGGGTCAAAATCTGGTTCCTACTATTTTTCTCGGATAATTTTCGTGCTAGATAACTTCAACAAATATAAAACTAAGATAACAGCAGGTTTCAATTAGATGATACCTTGAATCGTGGAGATTTACGAAGAGATAAAGCAGATCCGGGAGACAAAATTGCTGTCTTATCCCCCGCACCATAGTTAGCTTTCTTGGACCGTCTCTTGGTTTCTTCAACTTGAATGTCTTTCTTCTTCGGCAAAGATTCACTTCTACTGTCAGTTGAAATTGAGGAAACTGGAGCAGAAACTGAGATTGTGGAAGAGTCTTGATCAATAGATGAAACTTCAGGAGAAATCCCTGAATAGACATGGATAATAAAGTACCCTCAGAAACATTCTACTGACCTACTACCCATATAAATACAGTAAACATGCGGCAAAAACAGAGCAGATCAGAATGCTATATAATGTGGTGTGGCGCCAAATGATATGTGATGGCCATTTAGATAGTATATTTTCTGTTTTTGCTCCTTATCAGAAGGTATATGCCTTCCCAGACAAGTAATTCTCCTTAATGGTATTCTCATTTACCAAAAAGAAAGAACGCAAGAGTGAGGTGGCATACCTCGTGCTGCTGCTTCTTGAAACTTCACTCTCATAGTTCTAACAAATTTGAATAAACCATTGCTTCTATTCAACTCATGAATCAACTCTTTGGTGTCGTTCACATGTGGGTCACAGTGTAGCACTGAAGAACGAGAAATGATGTAAATAGGAAATCATAACATTAAATTCAACCAATTAGCAAGATCAGTTCCCTTACAAGTATATACATCGTTCTCATGGCGAATGCTGAAGGAGTACTCCTCCTTTGGATTCTTCACATTGATGTTACTGAGTATGAATTTTACTCCTGAAGAAACAAAGAAACTTGTGATAAAAATTACCGACACGATGAGAAGGATAGTCCACAAGTTAGAGAAGTACATACCATGTCCACATTCTATACGGAATCCCAGGACCCTATTGTACCACGAAATGGCCTCCTCTATTCCTCCTCTATCTTCATCGTTTTTATTAAACTTATCTTCACATGTTGACAGAGCTTTGATAGCAGAGTAGATGAAAGACAAGGAAAAAAGGGAGAACAGATCAAGTATCACAGAAGGACATGATAATCCAGCAGGCTCCTTACAAAATGTACGGCACATCACTAAACTAACTAACTAAGAAAGCAATGCAACCAACATGCAAATCTAGCCTCCAAAAAAGGAAAAAATAATAAAGCAGAAAGAAACGGAAGTGACCAAATACAAAGAGGTAAGGAAGGTAATGCCTATAGATAAATGCATCACCACAACCTACCATCATAAAAACCTTGTTGAGAGTCCAAGAGTCTGAAAATCATATCATTCGAAGTCAATGGTTCTCCCAAAAGGGATTTGAAACAGGTCTACATGGGCCAAACAAAAAATTAAAACTCGTGTGAAGCCCAAGAAAACATTTCTAAGTGCAACTCCAATGGTTCAATAGCTAAACGGTTAGCTCATGTTATAGGTTAGTTATGAGTAGTGAAGCAATACTATTCTATCCCAATGTTGCTCCCATGGTACAAATGCCATACCTACTATTTTCCTCACGAAATGCTGTGGATGGGTTCCCACAAGAGAGATGTTCAGATAAAGGGGCTTTTCACATTTTAGCTATTGGTAACCTATGTGCCAAATAAGGTGCAAACTATACCACGCTAAAAAATAGCAAGAGCACTAGCCATTGGAGAGGCTACAAATTGAGCCTCATTCTATCTTAGCAATAGCAATCCTTGTACCATACCATTTGGAGTAGCTCTAGATTAAGCTTGTGAAAATTATCCATTTGCAACAAAGAAAGATGAATTATTTGCATGAGATTGCTCAGGGAGACATCTTTAAAGAGCCAACCTTCCTCGATGTTCCCAATAAATCTTTGATCACCATGCTGATGAGTAAGATGTTGAAAGTGAACAACCCCAAATCTGAAATCCCCACCTCTCCCTCAAACTCTAATCCACCAAAGCAAAATTGAGGACATTGGTACATCATACATGATTTACGGCTCCATTTCCATTTTCCACCACCAACTCCCCAAACCCTAAAGAACTTAATTGGAACAGACACCAATTAAGCAAAAGATGTCCAGTGGCTAAATAAATCCAGCCATCGAAGTGTCCCCATTTATAAGCAGTACCATCATCCGGTTTGATTCTTTTCTAGCTCGTTTTTTCCTTCCGACTTTTTAGGAGTTACAAGTCCAGTAATTATCTAATAATTTTGTGTGGTTCCTGTGTACTTTGTTACTCTTACTTTTGCTCTCCTTTTAATATGGAGTTTTGATGAATGATTCAAGCTAAAGGTCCACTAATTCAAAAAAAAAAAAGGAAACAGAAACTACCTTCAGATTGTTGAGATATTATCGCTGCATACTCATGCTTCCTTGCTTTTTGATCTTCCACAATTCTTTTAAGTTCTTCTATTCTAGCTCTTGCTGCAGATAAGGAATCCATTGTGGCCATCCTTTTTGCCTCTTTACGAGTCTTCACTGTAAAAGCAGTAGCAAAAATTAGAGAAAAAGAAGAAGCATAATGCAGTGAAGTTCATGTTCTCCACCGATTATGACAGATTCACACAAGGGAGTCTTTCATCCACAACAAGTAGCACAAGGACAAGAGATGAGCATAAAGTTACTAGTCTTGAGCAAAGTTCTCGAGTCAAAATTCTAGAGTTGCTGAGACAAAAAAACAGTGTTGAATACAAAAATGGAAAGATCAAAGTAAAATACAAACATTGAACCTTCATCGGTGTAAAGAAACTGAACAACTAAAACAAACAAAGACAAATATTCATGCACATCATTGAGCGGAAAAAAAACACTAATTTCTAGAAATACCTGCTAGAGCTTTCACCAAATCATCCTCTGCCTTCCTCAGATCAAGTTTTAGCTTTCCTAGTTTTGCTGAAAGAAAGAAATTAGACAAAAGAGAATTTAGAGCAATAGGGAGATGTTTTCACCGTATGTAAATATTAAGGACAGATTTTAACACCATTAATACAGAGGGAGCTAGTAATACCTCAAAACAATTGAACTAATGTTCATGTAAGGTTCTGTTTGGATGTGCACATTTCAAATGAAGAACTTTTGACTTTTAGTGAGAGTAGATCAAATTACGGTGTA
>JAXBDA010003780.1:0-32546 GCA_036023075.1 Gaultheria prostrata | reverse complement strand
AATAAATAAAAGTGGAAAAATATATAAAGAATATTAAATAAATAAAAGTGGAAACAGATGTAAAGAAAAAGACACAAATAATTAATTAAATAAATGAATTAAATAAATAAGATAAACGAATTAAGAAATTAAATCAAAATGAAATATAGTTAAAAGGGTGGGGGTATTTTGGACATTTGTTCATGGGACCCAGGGGGTGTGTTGTTAGGAGGGCTGGGAAAATCAATTTTCGAGAGAATAGGCAAGTGGAGTTGGGAAATTATCCCATAGTTTGATCTCACAGTTTTATTTTGGAACATTGAACCGAACATAATTTTTGAACTTTTTAGCCAAAAACACGTTTTGAAAAAACCCAACCGAACGGAGCCGGTGACACTATTGTTGCGCAAATTACACTGATATTCTAGGTCAAATTTCACTGACCTCTCTTGTGCTTTGGTTTTCAGTATCAACTTCCCCCTTCTGTTAGTTGGCTGTCATTAGGGTGGATGGGAATTGATTGCATCAGCATACAATTTTTATACACTTCCCATTTTGCTCTGTAATAAATAACAAAATATCTCAACTAACAACGTTGTTGCTGAAAAAAATAAGTAAAAAAAAAGAAAGAAAAAAGGAAAAACATTCTCCATCACCACAGGCTACTCCCCACAAACTCATTCCCCAAATTCACCCAATCATGGACTACCTTCCACTCTCAATTTAATCCACAAAATGCATATACATGCCCCGCCCTGCCCCATGTGTGTGTATGGAGAACCCTATGGTAAACTCCTAAAATTTTGGTTCTAAAATATTTGGTTATAGAAAAATGTGAAACGTGTAAAAACAATATATGCATAACTAACATAAAAATATGTACTTAATAATTATAGAAAGTGTACATAATCAAAAAATGCGTAATTGTTCTAGCATTTACCATGCACATCTTTTCGTAACTTCACTAAAAAAAGGCGTAATGAGCCCAAAAAAAAAAATGCATACCTTCATTCAAAACTATTCGAATGAATGAAAAAAATGCAAGGCTGCGATAAAATTCAATTGTAAGGGCAAAATCATAGAACGACCACATCCTTTAACGGTGTCAAGCCAATAAATCTGACGGAGGAGGTGGCTGTCATTTTAAAAAGCTCAGGGAGTCTTTTAAATTGTCAGTAACCTCAGTGGAGGTCTGCCCCTCTCTCTCACTCTTCGTTCGGCACACAAATTTATTCAACGTACCACCACTTATTATTTCAGGGCCTAAATTTTTATTGTATTCTATTGCAAAATTAACTAATTTATATATGGGGTGTGGGTGAATAGAATTTTTCATAGGGAGCTGACCAGAGAAAATTGTCTCGAGAGGGTTTTGTATTTGTTGGGTTTTTTTTCTGGTAGAGTGTAATTAAGGGTACGTTTGATTGTCGGACTATTTTTAGGAAGAGTTGAATAAGATGGGATTAAGGATGGGGATATAAGGAACAAGTGTGGTCCACGGGAGAATGGACGTGATTATTTGAATACTAGTACTGTGTTTGGTTAGAGTGATACAAAGATGTGGTAAAGAGGATTACTTTTGACCATTGAATTAGGAGATAGAATCAGGAGGAGAAGACTAGCTAATACCCAGCCCTTCCTCTGGTATTAGCTAATCCCCCATATGAGATACTAATGGACAAATAGTCCTATACTGTCCAGTCCCGCTACTAATCCCAAAGTTCACCAAATACTGGGACTAAAGAATAACGGGAAGCATGTGGGCCCTTGTGTCCCCCTCATTTCTAATCCCACAATCAAACAAGCCAAGGTGTTAGTATAATTGTTACTACTACATAGGAAATGTTCCGAGTATGTTTGGTTTTTGTTTTAGAAATGTGTTTTTGTGATGAAAAAGTTATATGAAATTTTCTATTTATTTGCCGTTAGTTTAAAAAAAATATCAAATCCTTTTAATTTTTCGATAAATGTATTTTGATATTTAATTTTCGATAAATGTGATCTAGACACACTTGAAAAAACTCAGATTCTTCAAGTTTTAGAAAACTCAGTAGAACTTTACCCTTGCAATGATCAGTACTTGCAGAAATTGCACAAGTCCAGAAATACACCCAAAGCTATTGGTACATATTGTAAATTAATTCACTGTTTGAGAAAATAGTAGTACTCGTTTCAAAGGAAAAAAACAATTTGGCTTTTACTCGAGGTCGATTTCCTAGAGATCATTTGTAGAGTACTAGCGTTTGAGGCACATGCGCTACGAGTACAAGTAATGAATAATACACCTTCACCGTTTGAGATGAATATGGATGCACAAGATTGTTTGCGTGCCTATTTTATTTGACTCATAGAGGCTTGAAAACAATTAGAAAGTAAATAAAAAAGACCTATATGAGTTTTCTCCCTGCTTTGGATCCCATTTCGGGTCAATTTTGATGATTAGACTAGTTCATGTTGTACATTTGATCGTGTAGAACAACCACATAAAAAATCATTTCAATTAGATGCCAATCAATATCTAATTAGCCAACAATTTATTTTTCAAAAAAAAATAAAAATGAGTTGAGCACACTGAATTGGTACAACTCAAAGAACCAATTTTTATCAAAATAAATGTGCTACATTCAATTCCTATTCAGTATCCCACAAGAAAACTTTTTTTTTTTATAGAATTGTTTCTCTCCACGAGCTCTACAACATGATCAACGAGTCCTATCAACGAAAGAGTCCCAAAGTAGAATCCGAAATTGCCGGACTGCAACACAGGCAAATCCTCCCCAAAACCGTAAGCAAGCCGTCTCAAAATATGAATATATTTCTATAATTTTACAGGTCGATTGTGATAATTTTTCTATAATATACTTGGTCTATATTGAAAGAATCCGATATTATACATTTTATAGGAGATTTAAAAAATTCTATTTATCATTCACCAAACATCGTCTACATTCCTTACCCAATATAGGCTTGGAAATTAGAATTGGGCAACTCCATTTTTTTTTATTAAAAAAGCTAGAGAGGAGCAATAAATTCAAAAATCTCTTTGGGAAAAACGTCCTAATAGACATTTTGAAAAACATTTGTCGAACAATAGTACTACCTCTGGCCCAAAGTAAATGTTCATATTTTTCTATTTAGTTATTTGTTAATTCTAATACACAGATTTTAGTTATTTAGTTACTCCATTGTTATTTGTTGACTGAAGATCCCAAGATCTAAGTTTAACGAGACAACCGAGTTATATGAGACTTAGGATGATCACTGTGGAGACTATGTCTCTGCCCATTCCTATCATGCAACAGTGATGTCTGCAACGTATAAAGGTTAGGCAATTGCCTTTAATAATTCTCAAACATTGAAAATCCAAGTAGGGTATAGCAGGATACCTCTTATTGAATAGATTTTAATTTTATTTTTATTTAGTGTGGATAGTGCAATTGGGATAATTATTTTGAAACGGAGGAAGCAGTATCGTTTTAATTGAAGGTACTGAGCTGACATGGGTACTTTTGTGAAGAAAAAATATATTGTAAACAAAATATTTCCTATGCACTACAAAGCTCCGGAAGGTTAATGCCTTCTCCAACTAGGCGAGAAGCTCATCATGAGATGCAGGAGCTATATATTTGGGGAGAGGGCGAGGGAGAGGGAGAGAGATTACCAATGGGCACCATCCGCATCAACAGCCAATCAGCAAATGTGCAACCACACGGCATAAAACATCTTCCACGAAAGAACACAGCTCAAGGCAATGCCAATGCTAGTACCGCAAATACTGGCATGCATGTTGTGCTTGCTTAGCCCTGCTTGCACTTTTAGTGCCTCCTCCACTGTACTTTGTCAACTTCGCTTCAGAAAGTCGAAGCACAGGACATACACAATTACTAAAGCGCAATACCAGCACGCTAGTGCATTTTTTTACCACTGCGAGTCTGCCAAAACCATATCCATATCCATTTTTATGAGCAAAAAGCACATCATGTTACTGAGTGCTCAGCACATTTGGGATGTAACCATTTGTGCTTCTAATTAAGCGCCAGCAATAGCTCAAATGCTGGAAGCAACGACTCTCCCAAAGAATGTCAATGAAACAACATGCACCTGAATTGCATTTGGCATAGGTATATAAGATAAAACACTGAGAATAGCATTACATTAACAATTGTGTTTAACGTAGTAAATTTAACCCAATCCACTATAGACTACCATCTTAAAGGAAAAGAACCTCTTCCCTTTGATAAAAAGAAGAAGAGAGGAATAGATAACCTTCAAGTAACAACTTCACCTTCTCTTCGCTATTTCTACAATCCGTCTCTCTTGGGCCTATCTATGATCTATCATATGGAAATTCTTCATCATTCTCAGTCACTTTAAAGGGCTGAGGGTGCTGACCCGAGCAGTACAGATTCCACATCTTGAAATATGATCGCTCAAGATTCCTCACCTGGAGATTGTCATGGAAGGTAAATGTAAGTATGTCCCTCCCTGCTGTCTTAAATCAAAAGACATTAAAAATACATTAAGGCTGCCTTTGGATCTTGGTCTCCTGGAGGGAAAAGGAAAGCTAGGGGAAGGTGAACCAAAAAAACGCTGGAAAAGTTCCATTCCTTTCCCTCCACAAATTTGTCTGTAAATCTAAGATCCAAGCACAGCCTTCGGAAAATACAGAAGCAAAAGTATAAAGTATGTGAGCAAAGATGCCACGGCAAAAGTCTTACATGGTTCCCTTGAAAACACGCGCACAAACACACACACACACACAGAGAGAGAGAGAGAGAGAGAGAGAGAGAACAATTAGATACGACAAATATAGGTTAACTCACCCAGCGGGCCGTATCAAACAGAGGGCATGTCAACCGGGCTGCTTTGAGTCTATCAGTGAGATCCTGAAGCTTGGAGCGATTTAGTGCCAGAAACACAGCCTTTTCTTCATACTCTTTCATACTTCAGTAACAGCAAACCATGTCAAGTTAGCAATCAACAGGAAACTAGAGCTAAAATAGAGCAAGTCAGCAAATACATTTTGTTAGAAAGGTAAATCACACCACCTCTGAAAAAAAGAATGTGCAAGAAAAAGGGAGCCCTAATCCCAATGCTTATAGAGGATAGCTCACACTACCAGGTCAAGCTGTTAATGATCATACAAACTCTAAATGGAAGCAAGTTGGGGAGTTACTTAAATCTTTCAGTGTTTCCATGTGAGTAATTCTTTTTGCGACTTCCCTTCTTTCCCCTGTGCACATAGGGTACTATCAACTACAAATCAGGTGCAACATGTGCCAGCAGGTTAGCGAGTGTTCTCACAGTACAGTACAGGATCATAAAGGGGCAGTGACTATGCAAGATGTTCAAACACATGGAACCCGGTTCAACCACCATCAAAAGAATTAAGTCCTACTTCTTATTCGTAAGTGAGGTACTTCTTTCTGTTCGAATAGGAATTCACCCTTCCTTCGGTTGAAGTGGCCACAACTTTGATCGTAGCCCGTGAGCCCAGTCCACTTGCAGCCATTTTCCCCAGTGAAGCTGTTACGTGATATATGTTACTCCCTCCGTCCCAATTTGCTTGACCCCTTTGGGGAATCCAACTTATTAAGGGTGTGAAAACTTTGTATTGCCTTTTCTGTTTTGTCCCCAAGTCCAGTCGATATTAAAGTGACCAATTTTGTGGGGCTAATTTTTTATATGAAACTCGAAACGCATGCAATATGGATCTTGTTTGATAGATATCAATTAGTTTTATTATACAAAGTTTTCAAAATCATAAATACCGATATAAAATAAAAGATAATGGACAAACCAATCGAGATAGGAAAAGTACTTTTAAAGGGTAAAACTGGAAAGTGACCTTGTTTTGATAGATATTTTTAGAAATGGGACATATTTTGGGACATCCCAAAATGGAAAGAGGGTCCAACAATTTGGGATGGAGGGAGTATAAGTTAGTGAGTGACGGTATCTTAGTCTTTGTGTATCATGTACTCACACACTTCCAACTATCAATAATATGTGTGAGGATTAACAAACACCCTAAAAAATTCTCTCCAAAACTACATGGAATCAAAGAATAACCCTAATCCTAACCCACCACCATAGCTGCTATCTGAACACTAAATCTGACGATTTGACCCAACCACGAACCCCTCCCTCCAAACCTTAAGCAACAACCCTAAAGCCACCGATTGACAACTCTCACCCTTGTACAGCCGCCGATCGACAACTCTAACCATCGAAACCTGGTCGTTTGACCTTGTTTGACATCCATCAACCTCGTTTGATGCTCAAGTCTGCGATTTCGGCCTTGTTCGACCTCGTTTCATGCTCGACTCTGTAATTTCAGTCTCGATCTGTTTGTCGTTCTTCTGGGACACCTTCTCGTGTTACTTGGCTGATGGGTCTAATACATAAATTGATGATTTGGGTTCTGTTACTTTCAATTTGTCTCTTTCCTTGGACACCCTTTTACGTGTTCCTAGCTTTCCCTTCACTCTTATGTCTGTTAGTAAGATTACCAAAGCTTTAAACTGTTCTGTCACATTCTTTCCTAATTGTTGTGTCTTTCAGGATCACATGACAGCATAGTTGTCAAAGGCGAAAGGCGCACCGAGGCGCAACGTCTCGTGGGGTCTAAGGTGAGAGGCGAGGCGCGCGCCTTTCTGAAGTGAGGCGCACCTATGCGGAAAAAAATAGGATAAATAGCATACACCAATACTTTAACTATAAGCCAATGAGTTTTAGATAGCATACCCTCCAAAAGATGCATAAAAATAGCATACCATCCAAAAGATACATAAAAATATCTACCAAATGTCAAATAGTTTACGGTTCTCATAGAGGAGAACTAAAACATCGAAATCAACAAAACACAACCGTCCAACATTTGAAATAAATTGGGCACCAAAAGACAGAACCCCCAAAATAGAAACTTGTCTATTTAACAAGATTAAACGACAACAGGTTTGAATGAAAGTTACGAAACAGAAACCTGCCATTTCTCTTCACCAATGGAAGAAAAAAGTACCTTGAAGGCTTGAACAAAACAGAGAAACCCAGAGGCCAGAAGGTGATTGAAACAGAGAAAACAGAGGAAGAGGCCAGAAGGTGATCGAAACAGAGGAAACCTTCAAGCTGCTCGAAACCTAAAACCCTTGAAGCTGATCGAAACCCAGAAACGGATCAAACGACTTCAGGTTTGCCTTCGGTCTTGCTGTTGACACCCACCCATAAACCACTTCAAGTCTGAAGTCGAGCTTCGATTAAAAGATCTACTTTAGGTCTGCCTTCGATTGACACCCAGAAACGACTTTGTTTGTTGATCGAGAGAGAGAGAGAGATGATCTAGGGCTCAGTCTGGGACTTTATTTCGAGATCCACAATCCACTTTTAGAGACCTAAAATCTAGGGCTGTGATTGAACTTCAATGAGGCGGGCTTTTTTTGCGCCTCTCGCCTTATCGCCATTTGCGCCTTTGCCTCGCCTTAGTCAAGTCGCCTCGCCTGGGTGTACCCCAGGCGCAATGGGTGCGCCTTTGGCAACTATGCATGACAGGTAACAAGATTGGTGGTGGAGCTGAAAATGGTGGTCTGTACTTCTTTGCTAATGGCGAGCATCCTAGCTCTGTAGCGTTCAATTCTCAGTTTCACCCAACCAGCATCATTGTCATCTGGTCATCCATCTCTCCAGAACCTTAAACAGATGGTCCCGTCGTGTGGTCATGTCAAGTCGCTTCCATATGAAGTTTGTGAGTTTCGTAAACATCGTTGTATTTCTTTTTCTCCTAGGGTAGAACGTCGTATGTCGAGTCCTTTTGACTTGGTTCATTCGGATGTTTGGAGTCCTGTGGGTGTTTCGTCACGCTTTAGTTTTCAGTATTTTATTGTATTCGTGGATGGTTACTCTTGGGCTACTTAGATTTATCTCATGAAAGAGTATCAGAGTTGTACTCCATTTTCAAGTCTTTTTATATGGAAATAAAAACCCAATTTAATTGTTCCCATTCGCATTTTTCGTTCTAATAATGCTCGTGAATATTTTCATGATGTTTTGTCGCAATTCTTTGATGATCATGCGATTATTCATTGGAGCTCACGCGACGCGTGCTCTCTTATTTCAAATGCAGGTAGCCAAATATTTTTGGGTGATGCTGTTCTAACTACTGGTTATCTTAATAATCGTATGCCGTCTTGAGTCTTAGAGGGTCAAATACATATACTGCGTTGTTTCCTGACCGCCCACTCTATTCCCTTCCCCCTAATGTTTTCGAGTGCACGTGTAATGTTCATGCCCTTATGCCCTTGATCCTGATAGGGATAAACTTGACCCCCGGTCCATAAATTGTGTTTCTCGGTTACTCCCGCACTCAAAAGGCTTACAAGTGTTACTCGCCTTCACTTTGTTGTCACTTTGGAGATATATGTTATGTATTAGTGAGTGAGGGTATCTTAGTTTTTGTGTATCTTGTACTCACACACTATAAATATAAATAACACACACAATAATGTGTTGGGGTTAATAAACACCCTAAACACTTCTCTCTCCCAAATAACAGAAGCATATACAAAACAGAGAGCACACATATCCCCATTCTTATGTGATCGCATGACACAAGTACCTACCTGTTGGCAATCATCTCCTCCCCAACTCCCGTAGCCAAACAAAGTGAACCGGCAACCCTAGTTGCCATTTTGTCAAGGGGGTGAGTCACCATTGGAAGACCAGCCCAAAGTACATCAGTTCCAGTAGTGTGCGCATTGCACAACGGCCTACTCAAAATAAGAAAAATAAGTTACATAGAACTTAGGTAGGTACAATATAACAGCTAAAATCAACACAGAAGAAGTCTTTCCCCTTACAGCAGTCAATAACTACAGCTTAAGAAATCAATAAATGAGACAACAGGTATTATAATATGTACGTGTCAAGGAAAAGATCTGCCAAAGAACTTCGTCTGATATGTTCGCCTTTCATGGCAACATCAGTGAAAATAATTTGGTCTGGTTGCACTCCCCGTTGTGCAGCATCTGGAACAAAAAAAAAAAAAAAAAAAAAAAAACAATTATACTGTGAAACCGAAACTATTATGAGTTAATTTTGTTTTTGTCCCTTAAGCTATCCCAATTTTTCCTACTTCATCCTTAAACTTTGAAACCCACATATTTCGTACCTTAACTTGCTGAGTTTGATCTATTTAGCCTATTAGTTCACGGAAGCTGACAGTTTAGATGGAAAAAATGCTATAAGTGAGCATCATGATTTTATTCCACCCCGAAGGCAAAAACTGCAATTTCACAAAGTAATGGAGGGGCTTCAATAATCAAGGAAGGGATTCCATACGATTTGTTTGTGGTTCAGCTATTAAATCATTTTGTTCAACTATTACCGTACACCATTAAATATCTTGTATGCTAAACATGTGTAATCCGCACTCTCATTTTTCACAAATAATAAATAAAGTACACAAATTCACATCACCCACATCGAATTCACGTCACATTATTTCTTTCACTAAACCCAGTCTAAATAAACATAAAATCTAGATGAAACATAAAATCCTAAGACTCTTGAGGGGTGTTGGGCAACAGGTGGCGGTTCCCCAGGGCCACTGTATAATTACACCCAAAGTAGGAGGAAAAGACCATCTTCTGAGGGCCTGTTGTTCCTAAATTTTTGCCCTGTATTATTTCGTAATTTACTTTTCATAATTTGTTGGGCATGTAGTCAGACTTTTTTAAATTTATCATTCATCTCGATAAAGAGTTAAAAAAGAATAAAAATGTGTACTGTACCTTTGGCAAATAAACATAAACCTGTTTTTTTGTTGTCTTTATTCAAATTTTTTTCACAAATGTTAGTTTTGCGTCAAATTTTTGTGGTTTATTGGTTGCTCTCGACAAGACGAATCTAAAGAGTATAAAATTATGGTCAAAACTAAATTTTTTTTGAATAAAGCCAAAAATACGTGGTTTATTGGTTTAATTTTGGCTTTATTAAAAAAAAAAAATTAATTTTCACTCTAATTTCACTAGACGCACCTCTTCTCACGCATACGCAACGCCCCTTACGACTGCTCTGCATCTAGGGTTCTGGCTTTCATCGGCGTAACGACTGCTCTTTTCCACTTATACGGGACAAGGTTATGACTATAAGGAATAGTATACGAAACCTCTTCCAACAGAAAAAAGATATAGATGGAACCTTCTACGAACGCATTGTGGCCTACTTAGCGAGAGGAACAAATAAACCACAAAAAATTGACGCAAAACTAAAAAATGCAATTTTTTTTTTAATAAAGACAAAACGAATAAACCAAAATACAAGTTTATGGTTTTTTTGCCAAACGAGGCTTAATAGTAATAAAAAGTTCATAAAAGACGATACCAAAGGTAAAAATAACAGCTGATTTGCATTTATTTTTCATCGAATATTTTTTTCTTTCGGTCATAAATTTTTATTTTTTAGGCTTGCCACGTCAAGATGAATGACTAATTCAAAAAATTAGCGTGAATATAACAAAAATGATGAAAATACTGCAACAAAAATTTAGCAAGGATGGGGCCTAACTCTCCTCTCTCTTCTCCTTCGCCCACTTCCCTACAGGGCACCTGTATCAAATCCATCCCCACCAACTTCCCCCTCTGCAACTTGTGAAGCGAAGTCCCACATCGCTTGGGTACCAAAGTAATATTTAATATATAAGCGTGAGGGCACCCTCACTTCATGAGCTAGCTTTTGGGGTTGAGTTCTACCCAAGACCGTGTAACCATGGTGTCAGAGCTGGGTACCAGAGATGGGTAGGGTGCATGTCTCTCGCTTGCACGCGGCAGGTGCTGCTGAGTGAGCACACTGCGCGTGAGGGAAGGTGTGAAGCGAAGTCCCACATCACCCGGGTACCAAAGTAATATGAAATATATAAGCATGAGGGCAACCTCACTTCATGAGCTAGCTTTCGGGGTTGAGTTCTACCCAAGACCGTGTAACACAACTCTACCAGTATTTTTATCAAATCCCTCTTTAGCATCGCATCGATTGGTTCTTTCCTCCCAGATTACCTGAAGAATGATTGTAGCTCCAAAACATGGCTCTAATGGGTGGAGGTCTAAATGGATAAAAAAATGGATGGTTCTCCCCTTTAGTAGCAGCTGTGCTTCACTGCTTCTTCCATTGTTTCTTGTTTCCCAATGTTAGGGAAATAGGTTTCACAACATAAGAGGAGAATAAGGTAAATGGCAGTTTTCCCCCTTCAAATGTGGGGAATAATCACATGTGGCACACACGTGGCACATTTTCCATCCAAACTGTGAGCTTCCATTAACTATTAGACTAAATGGATCAAAATCATAAAGTTAAGGTACAAAATAGGTGGGTTTCAAAGTTAAGGGACAAAGTAGAAAAAATTGGAATAGTTTAAGGGATAAAAACAAAATTAACTCATAAATCAAATCTATCGGAAGAGAAGCAAAATGACAAATACTAAAAAACTGTCTTAATATGGGGAAGAAAAGTCCACCACATGTTCGAATAACGTATATAGAACATTGTACGTTACATACATGTCCGAAGCCTCATTTCACCCGCAGCTGGAAATCTGAGAAGCCAAAGCGCACTATTCGGTACACGCCTAAGTATATTGCACCTGATATGATCAAACGACTTGGGCTAAGTACAGTGCCAGATAGTACACAAAGTAAACAATTATAAAACAGATCCATACACTACCAAGTTGAAAATATTTCAGGGTCCATCTTGTACAGCTGATTGAAACAGGCAAATATAAACTTGTCCTCTGCAAGTCCATAATCTGAACGCCTGGGTTGGCAACTTGGATCCAATACATCCCGATTTTTCTGATAACAAGTATGAAAGATTTGAGTGCACCATCACACCAAAACTGAGATGGAACAGGTTCGAAGGTTCACATACTAACCTGCTTATAATCGTTTACAAAGTAACAATGGGGAAGATGGACCAGCTTCTCTGAGTAAATATGTGAGCAGCGTGTAGGTGAAACAAACTGCCAAAATACTGTGCTAAGTACAGATCAAGATACATAACGAATAATCAGAAGAGGTGAACTTCCAGCTTGTAACCTCATCAGTGACCAAATATTGAATATAAGATGCTCCTGTTGTTCCCGGAAATCCCATGTATGAAACCTGGATGGGAGCAGGCTGCATGGCAAATATTTCATTTCTAGCCCCCTGCACAATCAACAAATGATTCAACAAGATCAATCCAGAATTTATTTAGAGGTAGAGAATATATTCACACAATAACTCAGTCATTAATCCAATATCTGAAGTGAGAAACATAGCACATGAAACAAAAACATTATAATCTGCAACTAAAAGAATCAAAGACACAATAAGACAGAAAATTTGTTTACAGTAAAATACCTTGGTATAACCATTGAGGTTGATGAGGATTTGTATTTGATCATTATTAATCATCCTAGCAACCATATCAGATGGCATGGAAGACACATCTACAAAGTGTTCTGCCTCTGATTGGATACGCAACCTCCACTCAGTGCCATCATTTGGACTTAAAGCATAGCAGAAAACCTATAATATATGTAATCTTCTAAGAGGGCAAAGCGCCAAAGAAACAGAAATTATAAAATTTCAAGCAGAACAACGGCTTTGAAATCAATCCGGATTTGCAAACCTCAACATTTTCCCGATTGTGCATGCCAAATACTGAGCCCATAAGATGTGATAAGGGATGGTTACCAAAGTCACTGCTAACATATCTGTATTCAGGAGAACCATTACATGTCAGAGTCCTTTTTAATAACTGAAAAAATACAAGACATCAGTCTTCAAAACTTACCCAACCCTAAGTCGGCCGCCCCTACCTCCACCTTTTATGGGTACTGCTGAAGGATGATTGAAGGGAGGAAGCAAGTAGCGGGCAGCAATCATGGAGCAATGTGTGGCATATTTACGACTACAAGAACCAGAAATGATTAAGAAGGCTGTATAACTCACTATTGACCTCACACCAAACAAACATGGTAATCACCTAATTTCCAGCGCAAGAATGGGATCAAGGGGATACGCAATTGCATGGAATGGCTGTACACTTGGAATAAGTGACATCTGGAAGGAGATTTAGTCGTAGTCAGTCAGTCAGCCTAGAATAAGATGAAACAACATATATCCCTCCTTCCAATGCAAAAGACTTAAACCAATAAATTCTTGACACCTTTATCTGCCTCCGAAGTATCCCTTCAACTTCAGCGAACATCTTATCGCGATGATCCCACTCACAAACACACTATACAAAATCAATATACAAAAGTTGTTTCATTCAAATATTATGCAATCTACAACTTGGTAAAACATACAGACCAAGAAAAACAAAGCATCAACAGGCGTATACAAACTACATCAAAAGTGAATAAGATAATAGCCTGATTCAACTGCCATTAGTACCAATGTCCACCTAAAGCAACACTTGATCAGATTATATGTGCCCACACAACAACAGTAGAACACATTACTCCAATAGAACACTTCTAATGTAGTTTTTTTTGCCACAAATTGCAAGTATTCACAATGAGAACAAAAGCACAACCAACTTGGGAAAAGCATCCAACTTACAAATATTTGATGAGAGAAGCTTTATTAAAATGTGACAGTAATGCATGCTCATAGGGATTGACATAGAGCGTTTAACTAACTTCCAAATTTTCTTACTAGTATTGGTTACTATCCACCGCGGTCATGAACTTCCTGATGGAGGAATCCATAAAAGCCTCGGAGGCATCACACACTCTTCAAAGAATGAATTTTTTTTGAAATGCATGTCAAACAGGAAAGAAAATAATAACCCCAAGAAAAGAATATGTATCAACTCTGCATCTGTGTGCAAACGTTCTCGTATATTGCTCGAACACATTTACTGATCGGACACATTTATTTTCCAAGATACATATTTTTACCTTTTACATGTAAAGTCAGTATAACTTTACCCTGGTGTAGGAGTTTCCATTACACGTACTTTCTAGTCAAATTCACATTTTAGAAAGACGACTAGCATTGCATACCTCTGGTAAGAAATGGAGAGGTAGAAAAGAAGAATTGTATTGTTTAAGAGAATGATTGTAATATATATAGGCTACACTAATACAATAGAGGAGAATAAATAACAATAATGGTAAATACAATATTCACAAGACATGAGAGCAAAGAGCATTGCGTGTTTGCCAAGTTAAAAAAAGAACTTGATTAACTGTGTCAGTCTCAGTAAAGAAGACAGCCAACTAAAGCAAGGATAGAATCGTTGCACTTGATGTCTGATGAAACCGAATGGATCCAGATACCAGGCTTTGAATAAGGGTGTGACTTTTTTTATCAGGCTTAGCCTAGAACAATTTGTCCAAGTTCATACGCAAAAAGGAAAATCGGGTGTGTATGAGAGGGGGAAAAGAAAGTGATGAGTTTAAGAAAAAAATTTGAAAATTGTTTCAGGAACCCAAAACAGTCCCTTCACCTCAAATTTGTGTATGTTACAGTTCCTCCAACATTACAAAATAACCTCAGCCTAATGTTAAGCAACCACACAAAAACAACACTCTTAACCGTCCAAACAACAATTAATACAAAAAAAAAAAAATTCCACACAGAGAAACCAACACCACATGAATTAGAGAAGCACGTGTCGTCCAAAGGGGGGAGAATACTGAATTCACATCCTTGAACCTGCATCAAGACCAGCTGATCCACTTAACCTAATATTACTAAAACTAATCCCCCTTTTACCAGAAAAAATGCAGTAATGTCTAACCGTTTGATGGACCACAAACCACAACACTTATGAACCATTTAGATTCTGAATGTATGCCACTATTCTGGAGGTTAACGAATAGGGTAAACAGCCTGATAAAGAGTATGTTGAAGGTCACACAGTAACATTAGTGAAAGAGTGAAAACTATACCACTATCGCATGTGACGTACAACTAGTACGCCTCAGATGAGACCATAATTATGGTCCCCAGGACAGTTCCATATACAACCACAGGCCAGGGATTAGCTAGGCTATAATACATTCTTAAGAGATGCAACTCTGGGAACTACAACAAATATATCTTGAGGAAACTCGACAAACAAATCGTTATCTGTTGGGTATCCCCATCCGCGAGATGCCATTTTAACTTTATACTTGACTGAAGTTAAGCACCAAGATGGTGGATCAACTTCCAATAAGGGCCCCTTATTGAATTTTTCCATGCGGACCTAGACAATTTTCGTGTTTCCGGACCTAATTTCGACGATCCAAACCACTCAATGTTTTTAAAACGTGTTTTCAAGGGCCCCCGTGAGAAATCATAAAAAAAAAAATACTCGGAAGGGCTTGATCCAAGCAGTTTTGGATAAAAACTTACCTCGGAAATAGTGAGGTCCGCATGATAAGTTAAATAAGGGGCCCTTATTGGAAGCTCCTTGCCAAGATGGTATTGTAAATTATATGTCAAACCGATATGTACCTGTAAGGTATGTAGAAGATTACAAGTTGCTTCTGGAAAATCAGGGCGCAAAGCTAAGGCTTGCTTGTAACTTTTTATAGCTGCTTCGACGTGCCCACTGCAAATTATCCAAATCCATGAATCCCGAAATGTAAGATAAATTATAAGCATTAATCAAAGACAAAGTCCAGTATTGGTGTCTCCCCAACAATCTATACCTGTCCTTGTAAGCTGAAGCCAAATTTGCATGAGCTTCAGCCATGGTTGGCCGAATGGCAATAGCACGCAAATAATCTTGAATAGCTTCATTGACCCTACTAATCTCTTTGTAAGTGTTTCCCCTATTGACAAGTCCATCAGCTGCCAATGGGTCAATGCGTAGAACTTCATTATAGCAAGATATGGCATCCGTATAATTACCCTGCATTGAAATAAAAAAAAAGGAGGAAACGAGAAACCAAGTCAGCCCCCAACACAAAACCTGTGCAAGGAAATGCTATAGCGATTTCTAAACTAAAAAGTACCTGATAGCTATGAAAAAAGAGAACAAACATGTGTTTATTGCATAACAAAAAGATGACATAAATACAAGACTAAACTAGGTTACATTCCGAGAGACATTCTGGATTGATTTGATCAAATTGAAGTGGCTATTGGAGGAAAAAGAGAAACTGTTGAATCTGGCTCTGCTATTATCCAACAGGTATTTCCCATGGCCTTGGAGCTCTTGACGTGTCTTTGATGTAAAGAATCTGTGGCTCCTCGTAGGAATCTGCAGTTTTTCTGTCCTATTATTTCAAATGGTCAGATTATGGTTAGTCCCCCTGAAGATGTTGCAAATTTAGTTGTGGCTAAATGGAAAGATTGTTTGGTTTAGGTATGGCCATTTCATCCAACCTATCAGTACTCATCCAATCCCCACCCCGAATGGATCGGCGATGTGGAGATCTGTTTGGGGATTAGGTAGGATATGGATTTTCTTTTTCTTTGAAAATTTTCAGGGATCGGGTAGGAAGCAGGTACAGACATATCCCCGCCCCATATCCATTCCCGATCTGATCCCCACCCCGCCCGTCCCCAAATCCCCGATTACCAAATGTTCCGCAAAATATTTCTATAATGTTACATATATATTTTTTACGGAACTATGGAATTTATCTTTTTTACTTTTGCTTTTACTTTGTAACTATGGAATTAAGAGCTTCTAATCCTTTTTGCTTTCGTTGGAATCTGTTGAATTATGAAATGCCATCTGCCCCTCTTGATGGATTGTAGGATTATATTTTCTTTTTTCTACTCTGCCCAATGGAAAGCTTGGTCTACTTATGTTTTGGTGGGAGAGCTTTTACTCCCAGACATTGTTGTTAAAATCCTACGATACAGGATACGTATCTCATCCCGTATCCTTTTTGAATAAAAATCCTATGATATGATGGCGTATCCTACGATATATATGTGTATCCCGATTCAGTACCTATCCTGCGATTATTTAATGAATTAAATTAAAACATTATTATAAGAAGTGGAACCCCAAACGCATTAATCTAAGTCGTTGAGCGACATTCAAACCATTTAAAAGATATCCAACCTCAATGTAGGGCTTGAATAGAAGAAAAACCATACTTCGATCGGGTTTTAGGAGAATATTTTTAGAGATTTGCTTTTCTGTACTCGACTAAGGTAGCAGCAAACCTCAATCTGATAAATCCCAGTTGAGAGACTTAAAATTTTGTAACTTAAGAACTTATTTTATTAGTGTTATTAGGTATAAAAACTTGTTAATTGTATATTAATTATGGTTAACGTATCTTACGATATACGCGATATGTATCCCGATTTCAAAACCTTGCTCTCAATTATGTTCTCTCTTTTGTTCTTTTTTTTTTTCTCTCTTTATGCGAACATAGGAACGTGTATTGAAAAAATTACAGAAAAAAAAAAAAAGAAGCATTGAAAATTTGGATCCCCGAATCCCTGTTCCCCATTTCGGGCGAGGATGGAGGATAAAAACAAAGCCCCATCGAGGATCGGGTCACGGACGAGGATAGGAAGGGATTCAGGGATCGGAGATAGTACTATCCGGCCCCGATCCACCTCCATGGCCATCCCTAGCTTGGTTGGATATTTTGTAAATCGAAAAATTGCCTTTTATGGCAGTGAAAACCCTTGCTCATAAATACAGAGAAAATTTGTTCTTAATGACGTGCTATCAAATGAGGGTTTTCACTTTTTTCAATTTGCGAGAGTTGGGGCTTTTAGGGATGTTATTGAGGCTAGTGCTTTGGCATTTTGGGGGGAGACTGATGGTGCTTAAGAAGTGACTTCCCCAGATACGTTTACAGAAGGATAATTGAAGAAGCTTCCCTTGTGGGCTAAGTTTTATAATGTCCCTCTTAAATTGTGGACGGAGTACGGTCTAAGCTGTGTTGCTAGTGTGGTTGGAAAGCCTCTATATAAACGGATAAGATGATTGAGACTTGTCAAAGGCTGAGCTATGCCAAATTTTGTGTTGAGATTGATGTGGATTCTACGTTAACTGAGGCTTGGTACATGTTTTCCTGCCGATGTGTGGTATCCCTCGAGGCGTCTTAGGTGTGAAAAGTCCAAGGTGTTTGGTCACAAGACATGGACTGACAGTACTTTTTCTGGCAACTTTCAAACAATGAATAAGGTTTGGTTTGGGTGGTTAAGGATGCTTCTCCAAAAGTAGTTATTGCTAATGGGGTTTCGAATTTGGGCCTACTGCTGATGCCGTTCAACTTATTACTGAGGAAAGCTCACAATCTCCACAGCCTTCTCAGAAAAGTGGGGCGAATGCCATGAATGGAGGTAAGGGCTCCAGGGGATCTGGTGGATGAAGAAATTCATGTTTTGTCTCGTCCAAAGAGTGACCTGAATCAGTTTTCTGTTCTCATGACTGCTGGTCATGTGCTGAATGAGGCGGGGTTCAACTTCCACCTGAGGGTTGTGTTCCTACTGAGCCAAAGGATGATACAGTGCTGCCTTCAGAAGATGATTTTGTCGCTGAATTACTTCATACAAAAGCCTTCTCCAATTCCTCTTAAGAAGGGAACGGCAAAGGTGGTGGGAACCAAGGTAAGGCTGGGGGCACTAAGAATCTTTCTAAAAGATTAAGAAAAAGAAGTAAGATCATTAATAGTAGTTAAAAATCTTAGTCTAGTTGAGACAAACGTTCGAGACGTAAATAAGTCTACTGCTCTTCATTACTTTCCTAAGGGATGTGTTTTACACACAAGTACAGTATTGGGCCTGTGGCTAGGATTCTTTTGGGTTGGGGTGTTGCCAAACTCCAGGTTTCTGCTATCCATAATTCAGATCAGCTTCTGGTGATGGATGTTCAGATTCTGGAAACTCTTGAGGCATTCTGGAAACTCTTGAGTGCCTGGGGTCAGCTAATAGGAGAAGGAAGTCATTTTAAGTTTTTCAATTTCTGGATGCAGCATGCTGAATTTGGGACTATTCTGCAGAAGTCTTGGAATGAGCCATTAGTAGGTCGGGCCATGTTTGTTTTGGCTGCTAAGTTGAGAAGACTGAAAAACAAGCTTAAGAAAATGAACCTCAGATGCTATTCCAATATCAGTGGTAGGGTATTGGAGGCTAGGACTAATCTGGAAAGCATTCACCAGGAGTTGTTTTCCTCTCCTTTTGATGCAGAATTATGCAAGGACCA
The DNA here is from genome assembly GCA_036023075.1 of Gaultheria prostrata. NCBI lineage: Eukaryota > Viridiplantae > Streptophyta > Magnoliopsida > Ericales > Ericaceae > Gaultheria > Gaultheria prostrata. Next base: position 13,409 of record JAXBDA010003780.1, on the reverse strand, counting down.
AAGATATGGTTAGTAGCTCTGTGGAGCTCAGACTTGCTGAAGAATCTTTTATTAACCAGAGATCCAGGGTTAAACAGTTGGCTTTGGGGGATCAAAATACTAAATTTTCCCCCCAAAAGATGTGCACTCATAGAACCAGGAATACAATTTTCAGTCCACAAACTAATAAGAGCACTATTGTGGATGATCCTGGGGCCGTGAGGGATGAAATTTCAATTACTATATTGGTCTTTTGGGCTCCTCTTTTGAGAAGAGAGTGGATGCTAGCTCCCAACTTCAGCAGGCCATTACTTCTAAGGTCCCTTTGGAAGCTAAGGATATGCTGGTCAGACCTGTGACAGCTGAGGAGGCTAAAAAAGCTCTTCGGTCCATTAATGGGGGGAAGGCTCCTCGCCTAGAGGGGTATAACTCCTTGTTTTCAGAAGAATTGGACGGTGCTGGGACAGAACTTAGTTGCTGCTGTCGTCAATTACTTTGAGAATGGTTATCCATTGAAAGAATTGAATCCTAAAGCTATCACCTTAATTCCTAAGGTTAGTTCTCCTTCTACTGTTAAAGATTACAGGCCCATATCTTCTTGTAATGTGTCTTACAAATGCATTACCAAGAGTTTGGCTAATAGATGACAACCTTTTCTTCCAAGTCTTACTAATCAAGCTCAATCAGCCTTTGTTAAAGAGCTATGTTACACGGACTTGGGTATGAGTGTCGGGTGCTGGTATGTGTCTTAAGTGTCGTACTCATGCATTTTCTATGTCAAGGGCACATCGACACCAAAATATTCATATTCTTTAGTAGATATCTTTCATTTTCTAAGAGCAATGATGTTTAGAAGGTGCCTTAGGGCAAGTCATGCAGTATAGGAGTCTTGCGGATAGTTCGTAGTAAATTTTAATTCCAATATGAGCTTGCTAGATGAATGTCCAACTAAACATGTCGGACATGGATACCACACCCTTATTCGGGTGTCGAGTATCCGAAATGGGTATTTTACACATTTTTGGTGGGTTTCCCATTTGATAAAATCAACTGTTGATTTTATCAAATGGGAAACTCACCCTTTGTCGGATCCATGTAACAATATGATTCTGTTGACTGGCCTTTCCTTTTTGATGTTATGGTGGTGATGGGTTTTCCTCCTCAGTACATTCAATGGTTAGGCAATGTGTAACTACTGTCAGATTTTCAGTTATTATAAATGGCTGTTCTGAGGGTTATTTTCAAGGGAACAGGGGACTGAGCCAGGGTGACCCTATGTCTCCTTATCGGTTTTTCTCCTTGTAATGGAAGCATTTACAGCTCTTCTTCATTTTAGGGTGGACCATGGGCATTTTAGTTATCAGATGTAAAGAGTTAAGGCTCTGTCACTTAGCATTTGCTGACGACTTATTCATCCTACGTGGTGCAACTATTGAGTCCTTCTCTTTGATCCATGATCTTCTCAATGACTTCATTCTTCTCAGTCCTTCGACCCAATATCAATAAACGTTTTCTTTGCTGGAGTGCATGAGGATCAGGAAAGGGTTTTGAAGGGTATTCTTCCAATCCCAGAAGCTCATCGTCCTGTTAAATACCTTGGTGTGCCCCTTATTTCTGCTAGACTCACGGCTGTGGACTATGGGATTTTGAAAGATATGATTTTGCAGAGAATTCAGGGCTGGTCTAATAAGCTGATAACCTACGGGGGAAGGGCTCAACTGATTTCAATCTGTTTTATTTAGTGTACAAGTGCATTGGGCATCCACCTTTATCCTCCCTAACAAACTCATCAAAGAGGGAGAGAGAGAATGGATGTTCCTCAAGATGCATCGTGGACAATTAGAAAGGCCTTTGGTTTAAGGGGTATCGGCCAATCTCTGATTCTCTATAAAATCGAGAATAGTCAATCCACTTCCTTGTGGTGTCCCAATTGGCAATATCTGGGCCCCCCTTACAAAAATATGGAGAGGAGGCGGTTCATAGGGCGGGCAGATCACAGCATGCTAATGTATCTTCCATTATTAGTAACGGAATGTGGAGACGGCCAAGGGCCATAATAGGGTCATTCATACTATTATTGCTCAGACAACTGCTACCTTGCTCCTTGAGATGTTGAAGATTTAGTGATATGGCTACCTAGCTCGAATGCGGTGTTTCTGTTCACTCCGCCTTGGAAGCTATTAGAAGTAAATTTCCTACGCAAATGTGGACAAATGTTATTTGGTTCATGAAGATTGTCCCAAGATGGGCTTTTATTTTGTGGTTGGCCTATCAGCAGAGATTGAGTACAAAGGATAGACTTGCCTTTGGGGAATGACTGTTGATGTAAATGTAACCTGTTCTCAGTGTGGGCTTGCAAATGATCTCATCAACACCTTTTTTATTGCTCTTTTTCTCCAGAATTGTATGGCAAGAAGTTTGGAGAAGGTTTCTAGTACAGGGGGTCTCTAGCAGCTGTCGTGTTATGGCATGGTTTATTCGACATGTACAAGGAGAGGGGTTTAGGTGTGTTGGGATCGACCGGGGTTCACCACGCACGCAACTCACACACAAGATTTGAGGGAAAACTCCGTATATGTATATATTCACACAATACACAATATACATGAAAAAACCTCTCTCCGGAGCACCTACCGGCTCCCCGGGGCCCACAATCCGGTACCCCGTCGCTCAGCCCTCACCCCTCCGCTCACCACTGTGCTTCGACAGAGTATCCGGAGCACGGCTCCCCCGGAAGGGGGAAGCTCTCACCTACTCTCACTCTCTCTGCCTCTCACAGTACACACACAACACACACTCCACTCCCTATCTCCTGCCTAATACAAAACAAGGCAAAGGGGAGTGATCCAGTGTGGTAGGAACATGGGAAGGCCCAGGGGAGTAATCCCCCGTATCGCGTACATCTCCCTCACATGGGAGACAAAACCCAACAATCACCCCCTCTCACATGCGAGGTAATCGCTGAACCTGCAGCGCTGTCCGGCTGCAATCATCCGCCACTCTAGCATCTGTCCTGTCAAGAGAATCCCCGCAGCTCTACTATGCTCACACCAGAGGCTCAACCCGCCAGATGATCTCACACACCATCTGTGAGAGAGGCTGACTCCCATCTCTGACTCCGCGTCCCCCACCAAGCTCCTCCGCACCCCCAAACCGGGATACACCACTCATGAATCCGGGACGTCTTCCAACCCTGCTAGATCTCCGTGGCTCAAACCTGATACACCGCTCTGACAAGCGCCTGTGTCATCCCCAGACGAGCTACACCGCACCCCAACTGGGTACTCACTCGAATGAATGTATCCCTGCAAGCCGGATCTTCCGCGGTTGATCATAATCCTGCACCCCCTAACCAGAGTGCCCGCACCCCCTAACCGGAGTGCCCCATGATCCGTCATCCATAAGAACTGCACCCCCAAAGCCTATATCTGCTACTCGGCCTGTGCACCTGACCGATCTCCTGCAAAACAACCCCGGAATGCCTCATCGAAACCCGGATGACCCACATCTCCAACCGAGATGCAACAAACCTCGTCCGCCAACCACGAACGTCCGTGCCCAATCACCGGACACAATCTGTGACTCCCTCTCTCCACACCATGCGGCCGCATATCCTGGAGAGGATCCAGTCACAAAAACACAGAAGAAAGAGACTCACCCGATCGATCATCTGCATACCGTCTCAATCCCTCTGTCCGGAGCTCCCGTGAACATCCTACAGCAACCAGTTGCCCGCCGTCTGCAGACAATACCACACACTATCCGATTCGGCACCCAGCACACATGTACATCTCAGGTTGCGACTCCTCGTACTCCCGTGCCTATCCCCGTGTGTCCCTGCAACTGCTGCTCATCCTGTTCACATCATAAAGCACACATACTGCCTGACTGTGCCTGACATCAGCTCCAACTGCCACGACACTCCCACAAGCATGTACGGTGGCCCATCATCCAATCCATACAGCTCGAATCACAACTGCAATCCCCGATGAAAGGTCTTCGAAACCCGACTGAACCAGACTGCCTCCGATCAATGCTGACCATCTCCGATCTGTCCCACTAGTAAGCGCCTGTGTCATTACCAATCGAATGTATCCACACCCCCCAAACCGAGAATGTAACACCCGAAAGAATGTATTCTTGCTCACTAGCTCTCCGACTGATCATCACGGCTCAACCGCCGCGAATCTGCAATCACCCGACTGCCCTGGTCAACCCCCGATCTCTGAAAGTCTGTCCAATCCCGGTGTGTATCCTCCAACTCCGCTCGTCTCTACCGCCACCTCTCCGCCACTACCGCCACTCTCTGGTCTCCTGCTACTCTCTGTCAACTCTACCGGGTCTCCTCCTGCCTCTTGGTTCATCCCGCTCCATTCCCGGCTCTCTCAGCATCCCCTGGACTCCCATCGGATCTCCACAATCTATCGCTCCAGCAAGCGCCTGTGTCACTAACCAGACGAGTATCCATGCACCCCCAAACCCGGAGTACAAAAACCCGAACGAGTGTATCCTTGATTGCCGATCGCGACTGATCATCCCTGGTATGCCCCTGACTGAACCCAACGGCTCCGATCGACCATGACCGCATCCGATCATCCTCGATCTCGCCCGCTGTGCCCAGAACTGCAAAATCCGACTCGAATCAACCAAATCCGAGCCCACCAGTGGATCCGGAACAATCCAAATAGCTAAGAACAAGCCTCCTCACAACCAAAAACGCCTCCAAACGTCCATTTCCGGCTCAAATCCAGCAATAACACCTGCTCCCGAGCCTCAACACGAAAAACGGAGTACGCGGTTGGATCCGGAACATCGAGATAGTCAATATTGACTACTCACACGCGAAAATCGGAGTTGTATGGACTCCGAAAACGCGAAAAAACCATGAACCAATCCTCCAAAGATCAAATTTAACCACCTGGCCCCCTTTGACCCGTTGACCAGACCCTTTGACCAGCCCTTGACCCCTTTCAACCATCCTGACCCATCTGACCCCTAAGGTCTGACCCCTTTGACCCTTTTGACCCGGACCAAAGTTCAAAAGGTTCACTGACCTGACCCCTTTGACCGTTGACCGTGGCTGACGTGGCGCTCCCTGGTGGTACCACATGGCACTGGCCCCCGTGCTCCCGAATCATGGGATCCCTCCCTCCACCCATCTTCAACCTCCAACAGCGCGTGAACATCACTGCTGCGAGTAGATCTCACTCGCAGTCAACCGGCAACTTTGACCGGCGCGTGTGGCTCACCCCGACGTCATCCGGGGACAAACTTTATATCCCCGCGATCGTCTCGAAGAGAGGAACAAAACCCTATGCTCCAAACTTGCACCCGATCACGTTTTCCAAGACCGCAACCCAGCAGTTCTTCCGCCTCCGTCCGCCGCCCTTCAAAACGCGATTCCGACCTACTCCGGCAACCAAAACCGACTGTGAGCATACCGTTGGACTCGTCTCGACGAGACGAACAAAACCTCGTGAGCAAAACTTCCATCTGAGCAACTTCGTTTTTTCCAATCTCGATCCGTGAGTTTGAAACCGCGTATCCGGTGACCCTCTCCCTTCCTTGCTCCACCTGAGCTCTGATACCACTTGTTGGGATCGACCGGGGTTCACCACGCACGCAACTCACACACAAGATTTGAGGGAAAACTCCGTATATGTATATATTCACACAATACACAATATACATGAAAAAACCTCTCTCCGGAGCACCTACCGGCTCCCCGGGGCCCACAATCCGGTACCCCGTCGCTCAGCCCTCACCCCTCCGCTCACCACTGTGCTTCGACAGAGTATCCGGAGCACGGCTCCCCCGGAAGGGGGAAGCTCTCACCTACTCTCACTCTCTCTGCCTCTCACAGTACACACACAACACACACTCCACTCCCTATCTCCTGCCTAATACAAAACAAGGCAAAGGGGAGTGATCCAGTGTGGTAGGAACATGGGAAGGCCCAGGGGAGTAATCCCCCGTATCGCGTACATCTCCCTCACATGGGAGACAAAACCCAACAAGGTGCAAGGTAATGAAGGTGTCCTTGGCTGCTACTATATATTTGCTATGGAGGGAAAGGAACTACAGGGTGTTTCAACAAAAGGCAACCCCAGTTAATCCAGTTGCTCAAACAACTATCAACTTCAGCTCTACCAGGGTATTTTTGTGTTCAACAAAAGGGGTAAAGGCTTCTATGGGGAGCAGGTCTTGTGTGCTAGTTGGGGAGAAATCTATTCTCCATATCTGAGACTGTTAACAGTAGTTTCATGTGTAGGGTTGTTTTGTTTTCTTGTTTTGCATAGTTAGGCCTCGTTAAGGCAAATGTTGGTTTGTTGTTTTGCCAGGGCTATTTCTCTGGTGAGTTCTTTTTGATTGGTTGGAGCATTATAAAAGTACAGTACTTATCAACAAAAGAAGAGACTAAACTAGGTCGAATAGAAAAACAATAATTAATTGTATGACTAAACTACCCTTAGAAACAACATTAAATAACAAGATCCCTAAATTATAGTTATTCGTCCATACCCCCCTCAAATTCGTGATGCAAGGCCAGAGCATCGAGGGTTTGCCAAGGAGGAAACGAAACCTAGCAGTGGAGTGCGTCTTTGTGAAGAAGTCGGTCAGCTATGAAGTGCAGATGAGATGAACAATAAATCACTAGTACCCAACAATTACAATATGCTTCATGCGCTCATGGAAAACCAAATTATGGGCAATCCCTCTGCAGTAGAGCGAGCAATAACAGATATGGGTAATAACCCCATATTGTACTCAATCTCTGCAGTAGCGAGGTTCAGGGGTCCTTCACTTTTTACTTAATGTATCCCAATCCCTTCTAAATGAATAATAACCCCATATTTTATCTTCCCTAAAGATTACATACCCAAGTACCCTTTTGTGCTAATTTAAATACAAGACTCTTCAAATTTCCAAGGGAAGGTATTGGCACTGGTGGCATAGAGAAACAAAGAGATAGAAACCATAGAACTGGAACTACCTGTTGTTTGTAGATCATCGCCAAGTTGTTGAAAGGTGCAGACAGTCCTGTTGTTACAGTTAATGTTACCTGATAACATTGTGCAGCAGCAGTCATGTTGTTACTGCAAGATCAGAAGTTCAGTAAAAACTTTTGTCAGAAACCACTAGCACCTTCATGATAAACTCCCAATCGTTCCATTCACCAGATAAAGTAAAAAGAGAAAAGATATAGGCACTAACACTTGCCAATAATTGTACAAACTCTCTCACAAGGGATATGTGAGACCCATATATGTGTGGTAGGTCCCACATATCCTATGTGAGAGAGAGTGTGTGCAATCGCTGGTACAAGTGTTGGTGTCTGTAGCAAACCTCAAGAAAAAACATAGGAAATTAAAAAAAAAGGTCAGTTATAGATAAAAAAAAAGTCAGTTATAGATCTTGAAGTCCATACCCTTCCATGTAAATATTCCCAAGGTTGGTAAGTGCTTGTGGATGGCTGGGTTGCAACTTCAGACATTGCTTCATAGAACAAAGGACCCTACTCAGACAAAGCTGACGAAGAAACAAAAAATAAAGGAGAAATAAAAACAGATGGCCTTTTAGCAAAATTCAGCTTACACGGTAGCAGTCAATTGCATCGTCGACTCTGCCAGCATCTTTAAGCGCATTGCCCTTGTAATAGTGAGAAGGGAAACACAAAATTTAGATAGTCCAAAAATAAAGGAAATTTTTATTGTAGAACTTCATAATGCATTAGACAGAACACGTTAATCAGAGCCCAACCAAATTATTATATGCCTCCAAGAATCCACCATCACAAGCAATGGCTCGCTTATAATGGAGTATCGCCATATCCAGTTTCCCCTGCTCATAATATATGCTAGCCAAATTACCTGCACAGATTGTTTTACATCAAGGTAATATTATAAGTTCAGAAAAATCATAGAACTCAATGTTTGAGTCTCGCACTGCTTACTACAAAATCAGTACAATGCATTCCTGATAGAACCAAGTGCTGCACTCTTAGTACTACAAGGCAAGATTTTGATTGAATAATACAAGCAATAAATTATTCAGATTTCAAACTAGAACTACGGCTACATTAGACAACTGAGTCATAGGCTGCTGTGCCATCAGAGATACAATTACAACTGCAAGCGACTGGAGTTTGTTAAGCTTTTAGCGAGCATGAGTTTCGAGCCCAATGAAATTTTGGCAATTCGAGCTCGAGCGAGCTTGGCCCAGGTTCAAGTCGAGCTTGAGCTTGTTCACAAACCTTAACGATCCAAAATATAGCAATGTATTATATATTTACGATCAGGTATGACTCTAGGCTGCAAATAAAATTTTCATGTGGAGAAGAGGCTCAGACATGGAGACTCAGATGCTTGATTTGGGGAAATCTTTGTGCAAACCCATCTCGATTTCTGTCTTGGCTACAAATTTAGCGTACACCCAGAAAACAGCAACATTTTCATGAATAGACATCAAAAGAATCGTTATTTAACTTTTGACCTAGGTTCGCGAGTTCAATCGAGCCAAATACTGTGAGGCTCAGGCTCGGCTCATTTATTAGATATGCCTAAAATTGAGATCCGGGTTTGGTTCGTTCAATAGATGAATCGAACAGTTCACGAACGGCTCAGTTTGGTTCGTTTGCAGCCCTAGGCCACAATTGGTTGACGCTATATTTGAAAGGTCAACTTACTTCAGATCTGACCTCAGCAAGGATAAGAAAGAATATATCCAAAATCATTCTGGGTCCAACCCAATAACCCTATGTTTCAATGGGCAACCACTAATCTGACACATGTATTATTTTAATCAATGTAGCACCATTCGAATGTTAGAATACTCACATGCAAGCATACAATACAGGAAATAGTGCTCACCAAAAGCCATAGCATAGTCTGGACGCGATTGAAGAGCGCGCTGGTAACACACAATGGCTTCTTGAGGCATTCCCAAAGCCTGGAAAATGCAAAAGAAATAACTTGTTTTCTCCGGATTCCTGTCCTTGTAGTTGCATCTACCTGACATTATTGGCACCGAACACAAGAGCTTACCTTATAAACACTACCCAGGTGCAGGTAGGCATCTGAAAATGTGGGTTTAAGCCTTACTGCTTCCTGCAAACATCAAAAACAATATTCAGCATCCATACATACCCTATAGAAATGTGTTTTTCCTGAAAAAGCCTCCAAACCCCCAATCCTGATTTTTTTGATTTTTGATTTTCTTTTTAAATTTTTAAAATTGGGAGAGAGAGAGAGAGAGAAGCATATTTATACACAGCATCTCCTACCTTGCTAGACTTGATAGCACAAAAATGACGGTGGAGGTCTGTGTTAAGGCTACTGTTGGTGCCCCTTGTGAAGTATAATTTAGGGTTTCCGTTTGTTAGGGTTTCAGTTGTTATTTATCTTTTATGTTTGGGGTAATTTTGTCATTTTATGTTATTAGAGTTTTGCTAGGGTTATTTGTTACACGGTCTTGGGTAGAACTCAACCCCAAAAGCTAGCTCATGAGGTGAGGGTGCCCTCACGCTTATATATTCCATATTATTTTGGTAACCAGACGATATGGGACTTCGCTTCACACCCTCCCTCACGCGCAGCATGCTCACTCGGCAGCACCTACCGCGTGCAGGCGAGATACACGCACCCTACCCACCTCTAGTACCCAGCTCTGATACCATGTTACACGGTCTTGGGTAGAACTCAACCCCAAAAGCTAGCTCATGAGGTGAGGGTGCCCTGATGCTTATATATTCCATATTATTTTGGTAACCAGACGATGTGGGACTTCGCTTCACATTATTAGGGTTAGCCTATATAACACCCCTTGATTAGTCTTATAGTCTTTAAGCTTTTGCAATGTAGTAGTAATAAGGAAGTACGTTTGTTTCTTCTCTTTCCTTAGAAAGTTCACATGGTATCAGAGCAGGTTTGATTCCTGTGGCCTGTCCCTCCTTTGTTTTCTGCATCAGTAGCATCAGTCAGCCTCCTTCCCTCCCTATTCCCAGAACGAGCAGGAGCAACATCACACAGTAGCAGCATCAGTTAACAGCACGCAGCAGCAGCCTCGACATGTCTTAGCCTCTTTCTCGAACAAGGAGCAGATTCTGACCTCCGGCAACCCTCGCCAGAGCTCCGGCAGCCCCGTTGTCTCTCTTCTGGGCAGTTTTTGGCCGTTTGGACCTGTTTCTGCCTTCCAACCCTCTGTTTATGTCTATTTTAGGACTCCTCAGCACTCCGGCGCCCTCGCCGAAGCTCCGTCAGCAACCCGGCACCCTCGCCGGAGCTCAGTAAGCCTCCAAACAGCCTTGTTTGGTGGTGTAATCTTCAGATCTGTACAACCCAGTATGTTTGGGCACTTCTCTGTACTCTGGCATCCTTGCCGGAGCTCTATCTGCACTTCGGCATCGGTTCTTCTTCCTATTCGCATGTTCTATTGTGGTTTTCCACCGCTTTGCATTGTTCAGCACCTCCACAATAGTTGATTCGCAGTATGATTTGCAGCAGTTAATTTGCAGTAGTTTATTTGCAGTAGTTGATTTGCAGTAGTTTATTGGCAGTAATTGATTTGCAGTAGTTTATTGGCATTGGAATTGGCATCGGCAATGGTTCAGCACAGATTGGCATTGGTATTGGCAATGGTTCAGCACCTCTTGCACCGTTTGGCTTCATTACTTTCTTGGCAAACTCACGATGCTCGCATCATGAGTTTGGGGGGGTTTCCGTTTGTTAGGGTTTCAGTTGTTATTTATCTTTTATGTTTGGGGTAATTTTGTCATTTTATGTTATTAGGATTTTGCTAGGGTTATTAGGGTTAGCCTATATAACGCCCCTTGATTAGTCTTGTATTCTTTAAGCTTTTGCAATGTAGTAGTAATAAGAAAGTACATTTGTTTGGTTTGGTAGTACTACGTTTGTTTTCTTCTCTTTCCTTAGAAAATTCACACCCCTAACATTCTTGGAGACTCTACTCTCTTTCCCACCCTTTCTCTCTCTTTTATGTCAACGCAACATCTGGTGTCATTTTGGTTTTGTGTGTCTTGATTAGATCTCCGTGTTGGCGGTAATAATTTGTGGGTTTTTTTATTTTAAAAAAGATACATACACATGCTTTTTTAGTCATTTTGGTTACTGGGTTTTGATGAGATCTCTGATATGTTAGATGTCAATTTTGTGGGTTTCGTAAATGGTTACTGGGTTTCAGGTTCTTTTAGCCAATGGGTGACTAATTAGGAGAGGCGGATGGTAGTATTTCAAAGAGAGGATTTACAACAAAGATGAATGGGGATAGGATTCCGTCTTCAAGTGCATTCACACACGTAGGGTGTGACTATAATTATCTAAATTGGCGTTGTGCCAGTTTGATATACAGATAACCGGGAAAAAAATTGATCAATGCAAATTTTTTCCATTGTCCCATCATCGAACGGGCACAATGCTAGTGCTACATGAATGAGGGTGCATGAAATTAAAACCAAACCACAGAAACCAGAGTAAATATACGAACCATCTAATATTTATTACCTTGTAATACTGGAGAGCCATGCCAAGATCACCTGCTTCCATGAAAAGACCACCAAGGTTGGACCACGCTATAGCAAAAGTTGGTTGCAAACGTAGAGCTTCAGCGTAGCAATTATATGCCTAGAAACCATAACTCAACCCATTTTAAAACATAAGAGTACTAAGAAACAGAAAGTGGAAAAAAATTAAATCAATCAGCAGAATCTGCAAAAAAAAAAGAGGGCAAAAGCTCTCGCAAATGAAAACCATGCGGGATTCCGCTGGCATACCACTTCCAGCCAACATCATAACAGCTCACAGTAGAAATATAGGTGAAGAAATTACGAGTATTAGAAATGTCAACAATCTGTTTCGAACACCACCGCACCTAGCCATGATCGCTTTTGGTAAGCGAAATACAGATTACGCCACCCCAACACTCAGATGTTTGGATCCCTAAGCACACCATTTTATCCTCCAGCTACTCTGATTCAGGGAATAAAGGAAAATTTCTCACCTCTTGCACTAAACCTTGAGCTTTCATAAGATTCCCAAGGTTACTGTGGGCATCAACCAAACGAGGGTTTAACGCAAGAGCCTGGCGACAACACTGAGCTGCCTCAGCAAGCCTTCCTTTCCGCATATATGCACTAGCCAAGTTAGACCATGCATCAGCAAAGTTGGGTCGAAGCTGCAACAGACAAAAGTACAACCAAAGCCGATCACAATCACATCGGAAGAGAATTCAGAATGAGAGACAAAGCAGAAGTGCAGAGTCTGGGAAGAAAATCATCAGAAACCCATTTATATTCACCTAGCTGAAAATTTGTCTCTCACTCTTCAGCGTGAACGAGTCGCACACCATGAAGCATGGTCAACAACTGGCAGCTAGAAAATCTTATATACCTCAACTATAACTCGAACATCACAACAGGCTCTAGATCTTAAACCCCCCCACGAAGATTTCTACCTCATCAATTTGTTAAGCTCTCAAGAGAGTAACAAAAACCATTTTGAGATGTACATGTACCAGGAGTATTAAAATGCAAGTCAAATATTTAAGAATAAAAGCAGCAGTTTTGGTTAATGTTTTACTTATTTATTTTGGGAGCACACAAACTCAATGATAATTGTGTTCAATCTCATTTCTTTTCACTGATATATTACTACGGACCTCACAACATCCAGTACAACCAAAAATTTCATATTCAAATATTCACATCGGCATTTGTGCAAATATTGGAAGAATATGTTATTTACTCCTTCAAGTTCCACTTCTTCCTTTTACGAACACAATTATTAACGTGATGTTACAATACTTCAACATCAGCAGTGTGCGTATAACATGCAGGGCTACAAGCCACAAGCATACCGGTTTTCTGTTAGTATAAAAAAAATACCTCGACCCTATAAAAATGACAATATTAAAAAATCAGCCTTGATCAATTCCAGTGAACAAGCACGAAGAGACAGATGATGCAACCACATAAAATCAAACCACCAGAAATCTAGAGAAAGAGAGACAGATGATACAATCAACCCAAATTGCTTATGGACTAAAGCACAGTTGTATGAAACTCAACAGAAATATCATTAGACTAACCCAAGGAATAAAAATACACGTAGGATTAATTTCCAGCATGTTTATAATACTGCATCACGGTGTCAAGCGGTCGTGACAACATTGTAATGTCCCTTCACTTCTGTTGAGAATGCCTTGAAATTTGGCTAAGTGAAGTTTTGTCCAGAAGGACCACGAGCGCTACACCCTTTTGGGTGTAGCGCTCCCGAGGGAATAACTTTCAGTTTTAATCCATCTCGAGCGCTACACCCTTTATGGTGTAGCGCTACCAGGAGACTACCTCCAGTTGGATTCCTACTCGGATTAGGGTTTCTGTAACTTCTTATAAATAGCAACAGGACCTTTAGGGT
>JAXBDA010003779.1:0-32550 GCA_036023075.1 Gaultheria prostrata | reverse complement strand
ACTCTTTTGTGGTGAAAAAAGTTTAATTACATTGTATATTTCCAATGGGAATGCATATACTTACTTTCTAATTCATTTTTTAAATTTTGGCCGAATCGTTACGATTCACGATTCGATACGATTCACGATTCTGAAATTGGTCATTTCGATTCTCGATACGATTCCCGATTTGACAACCTTGCTCTAAAGCACTCTCTAAATCATGGATAGGCATTGCTTGCTCAGTATTCCTCATCACTCACATCGATGATCTGGAGAGAGCCAAACAGAGGATCTTTTCATGGCATGAAGGATTCAATTTCTTGGCTTCAGAGGTGTTTTCTGTTCTTTTGTGTAGTTGTTGTGGGGAAAGATGTCGCGGAGTCTTGATTGTTTATTAGGTTTTGCCAGTTGTCTTCACTGTAGTTTGAGTGAGCCTTCTCCTCTGCTCAGCCTTTCACCTAGTTGTCTTTCGTTTTCCCCCTCTTTTTTGTGGTTTGGCAGGGGGTACATCCCCTGGAGGATCTCTTTTAATGGTCATTTTTGGAAAAAGGTGCAGCGATAAACACTATCAGCACACTGCATTTGGCATTGAGTTAGATTAAAGCCTGTGCTGCAACTAACTTCAATCTCCATAAGTAAAAAATGGAGGAAGAGAATAGGTTCAGGATGCATCAAAGGCATCTTAGTGACTGGATTCCTCCCCTATCTTTTGCCCAATAAACAATCAAGAAATAACCTTTTCAAGTTTCAAGATGTAGCCAGGAAAGGGCAGCACACTAAATGATGTTAGGTGTCCATGATTCTACCATTTTTCACCTTTCATTACCTCTGTACTTGCCTACCTACTAATAAGGAATTATTAGACAGTTTAAATATCCTCTATTTGAATCCGCTAAATGCATAGTGTAGCAAATAATGTTTTCTTTGTTTTGACTTTTCACTTCTACACTTCTGCAGTTTGGACTTGACCATACACTTACAACTGGCGTGATCAGGTATGACCGTATATGCATCACAATTCCCTTTTATACCTAGATATATTTAGTTTGGGAGACTGGAAAAAAAAAAATTACAAAAGGGTTGCTTTAGGGACAAAGCCTTCCATTCGAATTCTAAATTCAAGGGATTTGGAATAAGAAGAAAGGTTGTATTTGAGTCAACTATGAAGAATAAATAAAGACCTCTACTGTCAAACTGCAAATGCATTTCGCCTGTCGGATGCATTTTGGCGGATTTTGATATCATTGTTCAGACTTTATTAAGGCTATTTCTCATGTTTTCTGCAGTGGGCTTAGAAGAGAAATCAGTTCTGCTGCTACTGGGCGTCCAATCCAGGATGTTATCCAGACAGATGCTGCCATCAACCCTGGTAATAGTGGAGGCCCACTTCTTGATAGTTCTGGAAGCCTAATTGGGATAAATACAGCTATATATTCCCCTTCTGGTGCATCCTCCGGTGTTGGATTTTCAATTCCAGTTGACACAGTGGGTTATTAATTGGATTTTTTGTGCTAATTATTAGTAGATCAGACCTTTTGTTAAGGTATCACAGTGAACTCGTTAGTAAATTAATATCCACATTCCTTACAATGTCTAGGTAGGCGGCATTGTTGATCAGTTGGTGAGGTTTGGGAAAGTCACAAGACCAATTTTAGGAATCAAGTTTGCCCCTGATCAGTCGGTGGAGCAACTAGGCGTTGGCGGGGTGCTTGTCTTGGATGCTCCCTCAAATGGTCCTGCTGGCAAAGCAGTAAGCTTGTTCTCTTTAGGACTTGTTCTCCTGCAATCAAACTTGAAAGTGCCTCTTTAGAGTTTTGAACATTTTAAGGCCAAGGAATTCCTTTCCCTTTCGAACTGAGAGAATTTTTAGTGCCTTTTTGTAAAGCAGAGTTGCTCTATTATGCAGGGTTTGCGACCAACCAAACGTGATGCCTATGGAAGGCTTATTTTGGGTGATATTATTACATCTGTGAATGGGAAAAAGATCAGCAACGGAAGTGATTTGTATAGAATTCTTGATCAATGTAAAGTGGGTGATCAGGTATGAACACAAACTTAGTTCTCTGATTAACTTGTACTATTCCATCACCAACTTGGTACATAGATGGCTCTTGATGAACTTTTCTTTTGGGGTAAGTGGTTCTTGATGGACATTGGTATTCAGTGAGTAATCGAATGTTCAGTTCCACAGAGACATGTTTTGGTGGACGTGAAATGATAGACCTCTTGGTAACATAGTATAGTTGACGAGAAACTTATGTTGATAAGAATTGCTTGTTCCGTTAGAAACGAAGTTGCTCTGATGTAATTGATTGTTATTTTCTCAGATAACTGTCGAAGTGCTGCGTGGTGATCACAAAGAGGAGATCCCTGTAACACTTGAGCCCACACCTGAGGAAACATGATAGTAAGTACAATACAAACATTAGGAAACTCATATTAATTCATGTACTTATTTTTCACAACATAAGGTTTTTTGTACATATTCTGGCCACCGTAAAATCTTGACATCAAAAAGTCATTGTGCTGGTGAACTGCCATCTACAGACCTACCGGATCTTTCCCCTATAAAAGCTGCACTTTTGTCTTGCATTATTCACTTGATCCCTTCAGTTTTTCTCCTGGTGCTGACCCGGCCTTAGAAGTTTTGTTGTTTCATTCTCTCCAAAGTAAACTTGAAAGAGAAATTACTAATTTGTGTCTCAGAGCCCTGCAGAGTCGAATGTCAACTTGAGACTTTTAGATACTAATACTTCCTTCTTTCCTTTTTTCCCCCCCTAAACTAAGGAGTAGGATCTGATTAGGGACTCCAACCTAAAACATTCGTGTTGACTGACTAAGATACGTATAAGATTGGATAGTTGACAAATGGGTGGGAGCTTGTAGGAAGCACATAATGAAGGGATCATCATGTGTTCATATACTTATGTGATGAATAATATATGAATATGATGTGTTATGGTCAAAATGCTCGACGTGGTGACATAAGATTTTTTTAGTACGAGGCCTCTTCCTGATGGCATAAGGGAATGTGTGGCCCCCTTTCTAAGGGATGAAATCATGCGTATGTCATACGGACACACGTGTATGAGCACGGATGTTTCAGATGATGAACAAAGCGGATAATATTGTTCTAATTTGAATTTAGAACCATCACAGTACGTTGTTGCTCGCTCGCTACACTGACACCAGTGTATGGGCGCTAGTGCTTTTGAGTGGTGAGCAGACCTCACGTACCAGGTTGGGTAGGATCTGGCCACCGAAAGTATTTTTTTTATATTACGTGGACATGTTTAGGTGTTAAAGTGATGGATGTGTTTAACCGAATTAAAGTGATACGATACTAAAAATATTTACTCAATATAGGTAGCTAATGGACAGTGGCGGAACCAGGATTTGAAGGTGGGGTGGCACCCAAAAAAATCAATATATTTAGTGTCCAAAAGAAATACACATGTCCTAAGATTAACTATGCATAATACCAACAACAACAAAATATTTACTTATCTTCATAGCTTAATCATCCACAGGGTAAAGTTTTGTCAAAATGGAACTTGACATGCTTTTAAATCTCAATAATTGTTTAAGATTGATTCTAAATCAAATTCCAGACAAGAAATTATTGAATGCGTATGGGCTTTTGTAAAAGGTATCTAAAGTAAAATACATACAAGTTAGACAACTTCTTCTATCATTTTATTTTGTTCTCGTAAAAAGAAGAGAGAAAATTCAAATCCAAAAAAAAATATTCAGGGGAATGATTATTACCTTAAGAGTTTTAGAATATATAATAGTTTTATTGATTTGTTTACAAATGGTGTGTCTAGTGACAGCAAGAGATTTTTTTTTGGACCAGATTGTTGAGGTTTAAATCCCAACAGTCTAGTGCATCCCGTCAAATTTCTAATTTAGTATGAGCACTGCTAGCAGTTTCATCTGCAAGAACAATATCATCTGCAAACAACATACACCATGGGATATCCTCCTGAATCTGTCTAGTCAATTCATCCATAACTAAAACGAAAAGGTACGGGCTCAAGGCTGACCCTTGGTGCAATCCTACTGTGATGGGAAATTCACTCGTTTCCCATGCTGGTGATCTAATGGCCTCGACGGCACCTTCATACATGTCTCTGACCACATTGATATACCCTTTGATCACTCCCTTTCTCTCCGGAACCCACCATATAATGTCTTTAGACACCCTGTCATAAGCCTTTTCTAGGTCTATCATAAGCCTTTTCTCCTTCCTCTCAACTTCCATTTTATTCTTACATATGGAGTGCCGATTAGTTTTCGGTTTTACATGATGTTGAAAAGATTTTGAGCATTGAATTAGGAGTACTACTCCCTCCGTCTCTTAATAAGTGTAGACATTTCCATTTTGGGTTGTCCCTTAATAAGTGTGTGTTTTGAAAAGTTAGTGGGTACATTTCCTATTTTGCCCCTAAAAGTAGATTCATTTTTGAAAAGTTAGTGGGTATTATTATATTGATAAGGGTAAGTAGTGGAAAGTAGATGTAAAAGTTGTAAAAGTTGATGTGGGAGAAAATAAGTTGGAATTACAAGGTAACACACTTAAAAAGGGACGGAGGGAGTAATATCTATTGAAAAGATTACTAAAATTTTTGCACTCCTTTCAAAAATTAATACTCCCTCTGTCCCTTTTTAAATGTGTGCTTTGGGAAACGTGTATTTTTTAGGACGTAAAAATATATATTTCTACTCAAAAATTTTGAATTTTTTTGCACCAAATTAAAGTACTCTTTGAGCACTTTAATTTGGTGTAAAGAAAGACTTAAAATTGTATAGAAAAATATATTTTTTAGGGATTTGAAAATGCACGTATTCCCATTGTACACATTTAAAAAGGGACGGAGGGAGTAAAATTTATTTTTGCCGATAAAAAAAATATATTGAAAAGGATTCAATTACTACTTCAAAAAATAAAATAAAAATAGAAAGGGTCAAATATCATTAATGCTAGCATGTTTTTGCTAACTGAGGTGTCCGATTACATGCACCTTGATAAATTATGGGGTCTAATTTCACCGTCCCACTATACTGGGACCAAATTAAAGTCAAAGCAAATTTCCATATGAACTGGCCTCAAATGGATCTATAGCACATGAGGTTTCAAACCGTAGATCATAGAAAAGAACAAATCTCTCATTTAAGTTTTAACCATCAGGCCAACTATTAAGCTTTGTAAGAGCATCCTTATCAGGGGAGGCAAATTCCCCTGATGGCTATTTTGTTGAGTGTAAGAGGAAAAAACACCCCAAAATCAGACTCAACAAATTTTTTGTAAATTTGCAAAATTTGAAACTTTGCTACAGTAACCCGGCAAATCAGGCGTGGTACTGTTCACAGGTTAGGAATAGTTTAATAATTTCTCTCTCTCCTGACTTCATTGAGTAGTGTTTTTTTTTTTTTTGGAGTAAGAGTATAAAGAAAGAGTAGTTTAATATTGTGAAGTTAGAATAGATTGTCTGATTTTGTGAGTTTTTTAAAAAATGACTTGCTAATTTATAAAAGGTGTTTTTGAGGTTAAATTTGGTCCAATTTTTGCCTCCCCTGATGAGGATGCCCTTAAAGAGAGAATTCACGAGGATAATTTCTCCTCTTACATGCTGCAATTAAATGAAAGTTGTTTCAAGTTCATCAGGTTTTTATTTTGATCAGCAGATGAGAATTTGTTAATCTTTCAGCGCAAAATAACAACGATTAATGAGACCTAAAACATGATGGCATCACAACGACAAGCAAAAATCCCGACAATGTTGGTACCTTAATCCCTGACAATCTTATGTAGCTTTAGACCCCGAAGGATAAAAAAAATTAGGTGAGGAGCCAACCAAACTAAGAACCGTATAGATCAAGTGTTTAGGAAAAACGTGATGTTCGGATCAAGTGTTCTATGTAGAAAAAGAAAATGGTGCTACTAAAAATTCACACCGTATTGGGTAAATATTATTCGATAATCTTGCTACTGCCACACATTTTACTACCTCTATTTTTTTTTTACATAGACGTAATTGAGATCTATCATATAAGATTGATATTTTTCATAAAATTCGTTATAGTTTGAATCCCATACTAACGATTTATACATTACATTGGAGACCGAATCAGACTATTACAATACAACGGAAGAAGTAGTAACTTTCAGTTGACAAACTTGGCCAATAGTCTGCAATTAAGTTTGATTGTGATTGGTAATCTAAAACCCCACCAAGATCAAACACACAGCATGCCACCTTAATTTAAATTCACAATGCTACATGCACTAAATAGTTAACAAAATCAACAGCAGCGACGTCTTGTGATTAAAATCATACACTCTTTGAAATTCTATACGGTAACAGATATCAAATGTGCAGAAACGGACCAAATGGAGCAAAACTGAGTTAATGAAATTATGCACAATGAAATTCTTCTTTTCTGCGGTAGCGCTTTTAAATATCTCACACTATATCTCGGAATCGAATCCCCTTCCCTCTTCCCCATGTTATTGAGCAGGAATGACGAATGATAAAAAAATAATAATAATAATCTTGTTTCCTTTTCCTTTATGTTTCAGAAAGGAAAGAACCCTACCAGGTCTTGCCTATACGGAAGATACGACTTCCTCTTCTCTCCTTCCTTCCACGCTCTATTCCTTACATAAAACACTTCGTGAGCCGACGACAAGGAGGACGACACCTTCTTCTTCGCCTGCTTCACTTTTCCCGTCTCAACTCTCCTCTGTTTTTCGGGTTTTTGCTCTCCGTTGTTCTTCGGCGTAAGGTACACGAACGAGTCCGCCCTTGTACCTTCACTGTTGCTTCGGCAGTGTAAAAAATATCGAAGCTTCGACACAGACGACGTTCCAGTCGAATTGCTCTTCTTGCATCTACTCGGCGATTTTTCGACTACCTTTGGCCTCCATACGCAGTACATTTTTCCCGGTACACTGTCTAACTCATCTGCATCCGATTCCGATGACGACGAGGACGTAGTAGGATCGAGTTCTGCGGCGACGATGTCATCGACGAGAGATTTTTCCAACAGATGTCTGAGAGTCAATTCAGTTGGCCTCTTGCCGTCACATTGGTCCAAATCGTTACGTATAAGAAGATCGCGGTTGAAGAAGGGGAAAATTTGATCCCCGACGAAGATCTCGTTGGCGGTGACGTCGTAATCACCGACTACAAAAGTGAATTCTGAGTCGGAGTCGGACGAGATTCCGAGTGGATTTCTCTCGTCGGGGGCGAATTTTGCAGATTCGTGGGAAGAGTAGTAAGTGAAGCTAGGGCAGAAAGATACGGCTTCTTCCATTGCTGATGAGTTTGGTGAGGAAAGAGTTTGCTTTGTGAGGATTTATAGTAGAAGTATTGGAGTATTTGGTTCGGAAAGAAAGCAAGAGAGGGGAGGGCCCCACTTGGCCGTTTGTGTCATTGATTACCTAAAGCTATTAGGATGCCTCCCTCCCCACGTTAGCGTGCGAGTCACGCTTTTTGATGGAGTCTACACCAAGGTGCGATGAGGATGAGGAGAAGCCATCAAATTAATCTCCACATGACGGTGATATGGAAGCAAGGAGTAATAATTTTCTGTGCTTCAGGGTCTTCTCGGTCACACAATGGTGTGGGTCACACTATGAATTGTGTTACTTTCATACTAACATAGTACTCCTTTCGTCCCAAATTTCTTGTCAACTTGCACTATTCACAAAAAATATGTAGCAGAAAAAATGTCGGGAACACTACGTGACGATCTTACTAAGAGTACCCGATAATTTTCCACCAACATGATACGTAAGTGCAGACGTAGATTATAGTGCCACACTAGGAGTAGTATTTCCCCTCCGTAGTTTACTTATGGAGTAAACTAATGGGGACCCAAAAATCCACGCATATGCATACGTATGTTGTATTCCATCACGTCATCACATCTATTAGATAATTTTGGAGGAATAAGAATATCAAAAAAATTAAGAAAAAATAAATGTAAATTTAGATTTTATAAATTTATACCTTGCCGTCAAAAGTTTCTTTACTAAAAATTGAAGTTAGAGAAAAATGTCGAGAGAACGGGATTTTCGGATTATGATTTATTATGATGAATCTCACAATGGAATTTGGATTTCAGTGAATTTAGCATTGAGTAATTTTGAATTCCTTCATGGATTTCAATCAAAATTGACATCCAAAGTACAACCAAATGTTCTGATCAAACATACTATCAACGTATTAGTCTTAAAGAAAAGTCATCTGGTCTTTTTTTTTTTTTTTCCTTTCCATCATTTTCAATAGCAAAAAAAAAAAGTCATATATATAGAGTCACAATATACATATGCATATGTCATTTTGGTGTATACCAAATGTACACCACTTCTGTGGGACCCAAAAATGATCAGAGCCGCTCAATATTTTTAAAATATTTTTTAAGGACCTCTGTAAAAAATTAGCTCATTCAAACATCGGTAAGGTTTCGATCGATTATTTGCTCAATTTCATGTCAGTAAATTGGGCGCAGAATCGATCAAGTCATTACCGGTGTTAAAATGAGCTATTTTTTTACAAAGGTCCTTAAAAATGCATTTTAGGAATATTGAGCGGCTCCGATCATTTGTGTGGGACCCAAAATGGATCCCACAGAAATAGTATACATTTGGTATACACCAAAATGGTGTACCCATAGGTTTTCCCATGCCAAAAAGGTCCAAAAATGAGGAGTGAACAGAAAGAGGATCCGATTCCTTACGCGAAGGTACACCGAACCCTTTTCTTTTCTTTTTTCTGATGCAACAAAAATAAAATCCAAAGTTATTGACCGAACGTTTGATTAAGTAATTAAACAAAACCAATCACCAGCACGGAAGTTGAATTCACACAATGCCTTCCGAATCCTAATCATTATGAATCTCAATCCTAATCTTACCTCATGGCTACCCCACGCTGATTTCTCTTTCCTGGATATTTTCGGGAAAACTTGTCCTGAATCCTAACATATTTTTTGTGCCGAAAATGTTCACGGGAAAGGGTTGAGAAGTAGTTATCCACATACCCTAACAAGCAACATTAATTAGCCCTGTTGAGAAACTGAAAGGAAACCTAAATACAACGAACAAATAATTAAACACAGCAGAAATGTAGCAAAACTGCGTTAATGGAATGTGCATTGTGAAATTCTTTTTTCCTTCTCTTTTCAGAAAGGAGGGAGGGTCTTTCCATATGCGTTTACGTTACCAAAGAACCCTACCAGGTCTTGCCTATACGGAAGATACGACTTCCTCTTCTCTCCTTCCTTCCACGCTCTATTCCGTACGTAAAACACTTCGTGAGCCGATGACAACACCTTCTTATTCACCTGCTTTGCTTTTCCCGTGTCGACTCTCCTCTGTTCTTCGGCCTTTTGCTCTCTCTTGTTCTTCGGCGTAAGGAACACGAACGAATCCTCCCTTGAACCTTCACTGTTGCTTCGGCGGTGTAAAAAATGTCGAATCTTCCACTGCTTCGATGCAGACGTTCCAGTCGAATTGCTCTTCTTGCATCTACTCGGCGATTTTTCCACTACCTTCGGCCTCCAAACGCAGTAAGTTTCTTCAGGTACACTGTCTAACTCATCCGCATCCGATTCCGATGATGACGTAGGAGGATCGCGTTCTTCTCCGATGACATAATCAACGAACGATTTCTCCAACGGAAGTCTAATAGTCATCAATTCAGTCGGTTTCTTACCATCGCTTTGGTCCTGATCATCGTTACGTATAAGAAGGTCGTGGTTGAAAATGGGGAAAAATTGACGGATTTGATCTTGGATTTGATCCAGGCCGTCGGTTGTGACGTCGTAATCGCTGAGTACAAAAGTGAATTCAAAGTCGGAGTCGGAGTCGGTCGAGGTTTCGAGTGGATATATTCCTCCGGTGGGGAGTTCTGCAGGTTCGTGAGAAGAGTAGAAGTTGAAGCTAGGGCAGGGAGATACGGCTGCTTCTTCCATTTCTGGTTTTGGAGAGGGAGTTTGTGTTTTGTGGTGCTTTTAGAAAGAGTTGAGGAAATAGTTTGCTCATGAGGATTTTATAGGAGTATTTGGTTTGGAAAGAAAGCAACAGAGAGGGGAGGGGCCCACCTGGCCAATTGTGTCATTGATTACCTAAAGTTATTACGTTGCGGAGATTCATCACGTGGCGATTTTTCAAGAATAACTAATAATTTTCCGTGTTTTAGGATCTTCTCAAACACGCAATGGTGTGGGTCAAGAAATAATATCGGGAACACATACCCATGTAGTAATGTGGACCCAAGGGTTCATACATACCGGAAAATCCACGCATGTGCATACGTATGTTATATTCCATCGCGTCATCACATCTATTAGATGGTAGTATTTGGGAGGAATAAGATATCAAAAAAAGGAAAATAAAAGTAAATTTAGATTTTTATACCTTCCCGTCAAAAGTTTCTTCACTTAAAAATGAAGTTAGAGAAAAAATTTAAGATGGGATATTGGGAGGTACTATATGTTATTAGAATTTTGACACATAAAATATGTAAAGCCTTTTAATAAGTCATATATAGTCATAAAATACATATGCAAATGCCGAAAAGGTCCAAAAACGAGGATTGAACAGGAGAGGATCCCATTCCTTCCGCGAAGATACACTGAATCCAAAATTATTATTTTTTTGGTGCAACGAAATAAAATCCAAAGTTATTGATCGAACATTCGATTAAATAAACGGAACCAATCACCAACGGTTGACTAAAATAAAGAAATCCGATCAACAGGCATTTCCAAAAGTCCAACATGAACTTGATGCATATCCAAACGAAACTCTAATTTCAAGAAAGTTTTCATTGGGATCCAGCTAAAAGGAGAAAATTTTGGGTACGGGGAGGGTACCACGTGGTACCCTCTCGGCACATCCGGGCCGTCCAACAATGCAATGGACGGTCCGGATTGAAAGTGCCGTCCGGATTTAAAAAAAATTAGAAAAGAAAATAAAAAGTGTGTTTCAATCCGAGCCGTCCGATGCATTTTTGGACGGCTCGGATGCGCCGAGGGGGCACCACGTCACCCATACCCTATTTGCACCCAAAATTTTCTCAGCTAAAAGAGACTAGACTGTCCTGTTGGACCCTTTCCGGGGGCATTCGGAACAGTTCACCTCTTAGAGCTTGTCAAGCACAATAATCACATCAAAAATTAAGTTGATTCGAATATCATTTGATAAGCTTTGGAACAAAATATTGACAAAAATAACCTCCGAGAGAGAAACATCAAAGAGTAGACTTTCCTAAAAAGAACAGTCTTAGGCAAACCGGGTTTTCAAATTCGCTGGTCGTGAAGAGGAAAGCAGTTTCATTGGATGAGATCGGGGCAAGCTAGATTTGTAGTATTACAGATCATAAGATAGTGTACGTCCTATGTTTTGAAGAATTGGTCATCTAATACCTTGGGCAATTCTACATTCAAAAGTCAAAAAATGGTGTCTCATGGGATTTGCAATCCAATCTCATATTTATTCCGGCTACCCAAACCGTGCAAAAGTCCCGGCAGAGTAACATAGAAGTCCAGGGAGTCTATGCTATTGATGACGTAGTCTCATTGATAACAAAACGCTAAAAGAAGGCAAGTACGAAAGAGATTAACGTGGGGGCTAATCGATCAGGTGCCCGTTTGGTGCTCACCCAGTTTGGCGCTCACCCAGTTTGGCGCTCACCCAATTGCGGCCTGAAGTCAATAGTCTAATACTAGTCTTCTATAAGTAAAAGCTACAAGCAATCTTATCTTCCCCACCTGCAGATACGTCAGCCTCGTTCCTTGCTAATGGCGGAATCCTTCCCTTATATGTCTAGTACAAACGCATGTTTATTCCTTTCCATATTTTGACAAATCACTTACATAAGTGTGTGCCCGCGTAACTGGAACTACAAGCTTAGCTTTGTTTTCATTTTGTACCAAACTCCTACTTCCTATGACTATCGAATCAGGAAAGATTGCCCCGTCCGAGAGGTTAATTTCTATGAGTAGCACAATCCTTCTAAAATAACGGCTAAATAAACATGGGTCAAATATTTTGTTAATGAGAGTACAAATATAGTTAACCTTTGTTTTCCATATGAATACAATATCCTCAGTCTCCAACCACCCAGTGAAGGCGTTCCCAGAGACAATCAGTTCAATGGCACAAAGGCCTGGACAGAGCACAGTCTAAACTCTACTTTAGAGAATCGAGCATATTTTAAGATCTTGACATCAGTAAATTACCAGAGGCGATTCTCTGTCACAGCATGAACAATGCCTTTCAATGTTTCCTGCATAAAACCAACGGCCATCGTTAGGCACTTCCAACTATTTCATTTTCAACACCATTCAGATGTTTTGGAATGTACCGTGGAATGGTCCTTGAGACCCAGAGATAGCACCAATGGCCTGGAAGATCCACAGCTACTGCAACCACATCGTAGCGTGTGAAAAAAAATCACTAAGAAACTTCATGTAATCTTAAGAAATAACGCTAGTAAAAGCATTATGTACCCATAGCGTTGAATTCATGCGTTATCCAACAGGATAAAGGAGGGTTGAATACAATTTGTACAAAGATTCATTGGCATAAGCATGAAAGTTTCCATTGGACTTCGAAATGTAGGACAACAAAGTTGTTGTGATTGATAAATGAGTTAATTTTGATTGGTAGCATATAGATGATAGCATCACTATTGAGATAGGGGGGAAATACCTTATGTTTTCAATCAGCTGACGAGCACATGCCACTAGCATTGGCTGCAAGTGTGTAATTAGTTGATCAAGCTCAAGTGACTTAATAGATACCATAGGAACAGAGTAAAGCGTAGGCTTTCTTACCTCGTCTCGTTTACCAAATATAACAGAGACATTGAAGGTCGGCTGAATTAACATCCCTTCTTCCTTCCTGCCAATCATTAGAAAACAACTTTTTAGAACAGTCTCACTGGAAGCTTAATGAGTAGAAGTAAAATCTTCTTTGACACCAAAAGGACAAGATAATGTAGCATGGCTTTGGCACCAGTAGTGCTAGAACAATTAGCAAGAAAAGTAGTAATAACTTGCAGCCATGTCTTACAATCTGTTACACCCCACCCCAACCTCTTTTTTTTTCTCCCGTTCCTTTTTTTTTTTTTTTTGATCAGCATCTTTTTCTCCTGTTCTTACTTCTACTTATCTGCTATATCAAGAAGATAAAGCTATATTTATGTGATGTGATTTCAATCACAAAAACAAGCGAACATGTGACGCTGGACAATGTATCCCACCCTCCTCCGCCAACCTTGTAATTTGAGACTTGGAGCTAACACAGATGAATTATTTACGACTCCGCTTGTATCTTTGTAGCTATGATGATCATATACTTGTATGAAATAAAACGGATGTAATTACACCTAGCTATGGGAATATTTCTGATAAGAAAAACACAATGTTCTTACTCGCTGTTCCGATATTCAGACATCATCCATGAGAAATCTAAGATCACAATGCTCAAGAAATACTAGCAATATAGGATTAATAAGAGCACTTAAAGCTATCAAATAGCAGCAAAAACAAAGCAGTGCATATTAAGATGAAGGTCACCTTTCAAATAAGAGAATATTGCAACAAAAAACATATGACTTTCCACTACACCTTACTGTTTTGAATATCTTTATTTATTTATTTTGCTTAGTAATGCTGTTTTGAATATCATTTGCGACCATGTATACCTGTGCCTACTAAACAACCCATGTCTATTTTAGAACATTTTGAACTATGAATTAATAAAACAGTATACATACCTGGCATGCAATATTGTCCCCATGCTTCCTATTTGGGTTGCAATAACCTGAAGAAAAGACACACGAAAGTATTAGAAGCACCCCCATCCACAACCATAGTCCTTTCCATCCGAATGGAAGTGTGGAACTCACAAGAATATGATCATCGTAGCTACAAATGATTAAATCCGTTTTATTCCCCTGCCACAAGAGAAGGTAAGCATCTCAGTTTGGTTTCGTGACAAAACACATAAAAAAAGGTTTGGGACAATCAAACCACAGGTAGCCATGCATAAATTGGAAAGTTGCTATGTTCAACTCACAAAGAAAGGTCCGATAGCTACATTTTGGTGCAAAGTTCTGAGTCCTAAAAGTAAATGCATTAAGAATTGAAAACTTCATGTCATCACAACTAAATTCCAAACACATCTACAGGTGTGTGACTCTATAATTCAACTACTGGAGATTCATGTTCGTTAAAGCAAAGGATGCAACTTTCTCCATTGGCTTTGCTTCCACGAAACAAGGTCACCTCTTCGTGATTTCATTTGGCTTTCCCATTTTTGGGTGTGAGCAAGTAGAAGGGTGGGTTAAAGAAACGAGATATATAGCAGTTTAGTTCAATTTTCTGCAGGGGCAGAGCAACTCAGGCATGAAGCACTCACATGAAATACGAGTGAACCTGAACTCCCCATCGTTTCTCACAACGCAACACAAGCCATCTCCACATCACCAACAGCCATCAAGTTGTGGATGGGTTGTGTAGGACCACATTATTCGAACTAAAATTGGTAAGATTTTCCTTTGCACCCTCAAAAAATAAAATATATAATTAAAAAATTTATTGGTGTGAAATTGTGAATCATGTGTTGCATGAGCGTTGAAGAGGGTTAGTTTGTTGATGGAGTACTATTCTTTAGAATCTTCACAATAATTGGGAGCTTGTGTATTCTACTTGCTTGTGGAAAATTTTGAACCGTTGGTACTTAACTTTATACATGCTTATGGAAATTTATTAGTTTTGAGATTTGTTGCTTCATATTGTCTTCTAATTGTCTGTTATGGAGTTTTTGTTGTTGACTTTGAGCTTCACAGCGTCCCAACCTAAGAATATTTTTGGCTACACCACTGGTTTGTTGAATTGGTTTTTGCATTTGCTTGTTCAGCATGGTTGTCACTTGTTCTTCCCAACATTGTCTCATTGTATCTATGTAAAGTTCGGTCTTTGGCAAGGTTATCAAACGACAAACATCTATGCATAATTGCATATACAATCAGTGGCGGAACGTGGATGTTAAGGTGGGGCTGGCACCTAAAAAATTTAATATATTTAATGTAAAAAAGAAGTATACGTGTCATAAGATTAACTATACATAATACCAAAAAAATAAATACTTGTTTTCATAGATTAATCATCCATAGTGTAAACTTATGTCAAAATAGAACTCAACATGCTTCTAAATCTAAAAAATCGTCTAAGATTGATTTTAAACCAAATTTTAGATAAGAAATTACTAGAGGCCTAACCTAAGAACCTTTGTAAAAGGTATCTAAAGTAAGAATACATCTAAGATTGTAAGTTAGACAACTTCTCTTATCATTCTCATCAAAAGAAGAGAGAAAATTCAAATTCAGAAATAAAAATAAAAATTGGGGGACCGATTATTACTTTAATATTTTGGAATATGTAATAGTTTTAACGATTTGCTTCAGAGTTAGTATTGTTGGTTTAGTGGTAATAGGTAAGGCATTAATTTTTAAGAACCAAGAGGTCAAGGGTTCAAATCCCACTAGTCTAGCCAATATTTAGCTTTTTTTGTTTCATGGCATAAAAAGAAAGGGGCGGAGACTCGAACACACAACCCTCCGTGTAGAGGGCGCGTTGCTTACCACTGCACTATGCATCACCCTTGTGCACAATTTCGACATATACAATATATATACTAAAACATCAAAAAATTAATTTTTTATTTTTATTTTTTCAAGAACCGGGGGTGGCACGTGCCACCTCCCCCCCTCTTACCTTCCGCCACTGTATACAATCTTTTGATAAAACTCATCGAGAAAACCTTATGCCCTACAAAATAATGTGAAATGTACTTGCAACCATTAATTCATGTAGCAAATGGATTTCATATCATGCGGATTGCCGCTGACATCAAATCATTTGCATCCAGTTTTATAAACTGAGCAATTCCCCTAAGAATGTCGGCCTCAGTAATGCAAACAATGGTAAGAATCCAATTCCCCAAAAACCTAAGGGTTCCTCAGCAAGGTTTGTCCACGGAGGGTGAGCCAGGGCCTAATGTTCAAGCCGGAAGCGTAGTCCATTCATCAGCTGAATATTCGTGTAAGTTGGTCTGATGGAGTTATTTTGTATCAGTTAGGAAGGGCTGTTGCACAAACTCTCTCTCTCTCTCTCTCTCTCTCTCTCTCTCTCTCTCTCTCACACACACACACAGCAGGAACTAAAACTATGCCTCCAGGGCCCTCCACCATCGCCAGTGTGGACAAAAACAGAACAGGCATTAAAGCAAACAGGTTGTGTGCATAAAATGGCAACATCCAAATCCACCATTTTTGCAAGCTTAATTCAGATGAAAACAACAAAAACGCGCTAATTTAATGTAAACAAGAAAGAAAGAAGGAAACAATTAAATCGTGTGCCACAAGAAAACAAATAAACGACAGTAATCCAGAAATCAAGTTGGAAAAGGAAAGTAAACGACGAAAGAAAGAGAGACTGACCTTGATATCTAGCGAGAGCTTCTTGTGAGGCACTGGAAATGAAGGTCCTGAACTATCCATAACTGTCTTCTATGGAGAGAGAGAGAGAGAGAGAGAGAGAGAGAGAGGTGGGGGGAGAGTTGCTTGCTTGTAAAGAATTGAGAATTTGAGAGCCCCTTCTGTCTTCGGAATCATTCCGGTTTGCTGTGCACTGGACGATCGAGAGGTGTTTTAATTTTTATTGATAAAAATAAAATAAAATTAAAATTACCGAACGCATATGAACTGTTCAAAATATGATTGGATGACCGAGGGGTGCACAACACTCCCTGGCTTTTACATTATAAAGCTCCAATTATTTTTGGAACTAGCACTTCTCAAATTGTTATTGGCACTCCAAAATAGAGGTGGCTAATGGCTATGTTAATTCCTATATTTGCTTGATTTTGGCATTCCCTTTCTAAAGTGCGAATATCAATTTCTTTTAGTTTTTGAAAGAATCTTATAAGCTCCATGAATTATCATGATAAATATATATATATATATATATATATATATATATATATGTTAGCTCCAAATACTTTTCAAAAACTACACACAGCTATAATTAAATTCAAAGAATTATGGTTATGTTCGGTTTGGGTTTTGGATTTTGAATGGAGAGAAAAATGAGATTAATAATTGAAAATATGGATAATGATTGGAAAGAGATAAAAAGAGAAATGAGAATAAAAAATTGAAAATCCAGTACGTATTAGCTAGTATAATATTTGTAGCTTTTCAAAGATGTCTTGAGAGTTTTTTTTTAAATTATATTTTGTCGATGGGAAATAATATATTATTTTCGTGGGAGCTGAAATTGTAAAATGTTATTTTTAAGGTTGTCATTTTTTAGTGTGTGGAAAAATACTAGTACTAGTAATTGAAGAGGTTTACAATTTAGTACCGTAGTTTGTTTTAAATTTCAATATTTAACTGTTTGTGTTGAAAGTTTGTATTCTTTTATTTGCCTTACTTCAATTTTTTTTTTTTGGGTGCAACGGAAATTCGCCTTACTTCAAATATGCAAACACTATAGTAGTCAATGATCACTTAAAACGAAATGACCATACATTTTGTATAAAATCCATACATCAATTTATCATGGGTAGATAAAAAATGAGTCCGGATTTGGATTGAATTAAATATTTTGCTGATTCCTGTCTTCCTAATTTTAATTAGTTTTGCATCAAATCATTTTGTTTCCTCAATTCATTCACTCACTTTTGGAGGACAGAGAGTTGGTACTTGAGAACATTTTGGGAAGCAAAAATCCAACACATATGTTTTTTTTTTGGTAAATTAATAAGATCTCATTAAGCAAACAACCCAAGAACACGAGGGAAACCAACCCTACAAACATCCAGAATTCCTAGCAAGCTAGGAACACAAACAAAAATGATGCTTTAATGAAATAGCAAGAAAAACAAACACAAAACTAGCCCCTAAAAGCAAAAACAATGGACACAACTATGAGCCAAAAATTATGGAGCTAAGATTCCAATCTCTAGCCAACAGTCGGTTCGCATCTGTTGACTTGAGACGCCTCAAGCAAACCCGAACCTCATCAATAACCTGATGGCTCAAGACACATGCAGGCATCCAACACATATGTTGACAAAAACATTTTAGGCCTGGAGTCACACCAAGAGGGGTGAAGATCACAACGTTCACTTTGACTGACGTTTTCGGTTTTGAGGTTGTTTATTCGTTGTGGTTTTGGTTATCTTCAAGGGAGAGATTGTTGGGGATGCAGACCACTTTAAGCAATTAGAGCGTAAATAGGGTTAATTTCAGCAATTAGTCCTTACCTATTTATATCGCATGCAGTTGCCATGTAGTTAGAGCGTTTTCATTATAAACCCGATATGAAGCGAGAGAAAAGTTGTACTCATTTTTTTTTTATTATAGTAGACTGATGTGGCTCCTGTAGTTTTTCTCGCATTGAGATTTTTCACGTATATATATGTGTTCTTTCCTGTTTCAATTAACTACGCACTATTTTTTATTTTGTGATTTCTATGACCATAGTTTCCAAGATCCGTTAGAATAAAGTTGGCTTATAGGCAAAGCCCAGGAAGCCTGGGCTTCAAGCCCATAAAAAATACCGAAAATGTGGGCCTCTAATTTTTTAAGACTCCTATATCTATATATCAAGCCCAATTGTACATATAAATGATTGAGTTAAAGTATTGTAATGCTTGTTTATTTTTTGATAACTATATGCTTACATTTTGTAACAGTAAAATCTTTTTAATAATTTTTATGAAGACTCTCTATTGACCGACCTTAGTATACAAAATATAGATTGTGCCTCGTTTAATGAGTTCGTTTCCAGTCTCCGAAATCTTTGAGCCGACTCTGCGTAGGGACGTTATCGATTGAACGTGTTGTATACAAAATATTGATTGTGCCTAGCTCGTTTAATGAGTTCGTTTCCAGTCTTCGAAATCTTTGAGCCAGCTCTGCGTAGGGACACTAATTGATTGAACATGTTGTTCGATTCCTAACATTAAAATCATCAGCTATTTCAATCGTATTTAAGGCTGAAATTAAAACTTGTATTGCCAAGGTTGCATAATCCAATTAGACCACTCAATCCCTTTTAAACTTCTGTAAGGTTACATTCATTACAAAAAAATTTATGGTGTGCATGCATTTACATTCCCACCAAAAAATTAAGGTGTGCGTAAAACTAATTTGAATTAATTAGCTATTTAACTCGTCCATAACACAAAGTTTGCTAGTAGTAGTACTTTCTTAATACAAAACAATATAATAACTCTTGTGACAAACATAAAGGTAAAGTGCAATTTGACATGACGGGATATAAAGTTATATAAACCAAAAAGTCAAAAAAATCAGTTTATTTCTAAAACCGAAGCAGTCACTCTCTCACAATACATCACATAAAAAGTCGTGAACAGCCAAAAAACTACCTTAGCTGAACACCCCCTTAGATAAGATAAAAAGTACTACCTCCAACAATTTGCTTGTTTATTTTTATAATTTTGGACCTCTCACATTATCATTTATGTTTTCAAATTTATAATACTTTTTATATAAGGGTACTATTTGATACTCCACATCTCAAGTACGTGGAATAGACAAAAAAATTTAAAATAATATAGAATATTAAAAATTGTAAGATACAGATTATTTTGTAAACATATTTGGCAATCACAGAATATGCTTGTGAGATACTTGAACTTAGAGTATCAAACAATAAAAATGATGAAAGCCTTTTGGGATGAAAATCACCACCTCTTGAGTCTTGACGGCTTGTCTCTGTGAGTGTATCGAAGTTTTCTTTTTTTAATCCCAAGTCCTCCACTCAATCGTCCTTAAGGCTCTGTTTGGTACCCACGAAAAGAAAGGAGAAGAAAAGAAAGGGAAAAAGAAGAATTTTTTTTTTTTTTTTTGGAAACTAAAAAAATGAAAGGAAGGAAAGTTAAGAGGAAAGTTTTAAGTTAAAATAGTTTAGTTTAATTATTTTTCCTCTCCTTTTCCTCTTAACCCAAACAAAGGAAGAGGAATTTTTTTGTTATTATTCTTTTTTTTTCTTTTCCTAGGTACCAAACAGAGCCTAAATGTTACTCGTAATATTTTCTCGGTGAGCGTAGCGAAGTTTTTTTCTTTTTTAATTCCAAGTCCTCCATTCAGTCGTCCTTAAATGTGTATTTTATTTGACATAGTACAAAGGAAACTTTTAAAAGGCAAAAGTATCCTGAATTGGTCTGTCCTTAAATGTTTTTTTTACATTCGGTATAGTAAAAAGAAATTTTTTTAAAATCAATCCAATGAATTATCGTTAAAATTTAAAAAATATATATTGAAATATATGAAAAGTGAATTGAAAAATTAAAAAAATACGGAGTACAATCGAGTTCGTGTCTTTTTTGTATTCTTCTTGCCTTATTGTCAGCCCAATAGACTGTCAATAAAAGAACCCACAAAAATATATAGCAAGTGCGCATAGCCACTATTACTAGTGAGTTTCCAATTTGATAAAATTAATATTTAGTAAAATAAACTGTTGATTTTACCAAATGAGGAACTGAAATAAAATATTTTAACAATGCTAAAATGACATTTTAACAATGTTAAAATCTTTGATTTTAGATTTTAGATTTTAGCAAATGACTTCCTTATTTGCTAGTAAAATCAAAATGACTTCCTTATTTGCTAAAATCAAACAAATATTAATTTTATCAAATGAGAAACTCATGCAATTTGGAGAATGAAAACACATTTTGTAGTCTATCTTTGGAGCAATTTTTTAGTGCCGAGTGGGTTGTGTGATCTGAGCCGTTCATTTCGATTTGGGACGGTCCGGATTACAGAGAGAGAGAGAGAGTTTCAATCTGGACAGTCCAATACACTTTTGAACTACCCGAATGTAAAGTTTTAATGCCACGTACGCTCGGCCATATGGTACCCCAATTTTTTTCCTATCCTCGGCTACTTTGGCTTGTTTTGACAGGCGAAAGACGTAAAGCTTTCTTTTTTGGGAAAAGCTAATTTCCGCATCCAAGCGCCCCTTAGTGATATACACGCGCGCCTGAAACGTAGCATTCATTGCAGTGAAAGTCAATTGTGAAAGCTCCAGGAGAGATTATTTAACTTCTATTGTGAAATGACAAGTTTGACTCCATCCACATTATACAAATACAACACTACCCAGCCAAGCAAGATCGGGTGTCCCATAAAGTTAAAAATCAGTTCAGAACTATGACCATTTTAATCCGTATTTTAGAAACTCAAATCCCATCTCTCTTTTTTTTTTTTTATAACCGAATGTCCTAGTTTTCTTACGCGCACCTCAACTAATTCTAAGACCCTGAAGGTAACGATCGGGCATAATCCCAATAGCCCCAAGATTTGCTGGTAAGGAGAATCGAACATATGATCTCAGGTGGGAGCAAATCCCTACGTCTCAAGGTAAGACCACTTATTTTGATTTATCTCACATCGCAAACATTCTGCAGATTCATAATTTATTTTGACCATAATAAAAAAAAGGAGTAATTTCCACACTTCCCGATTGATATCATTTTAGTGAAATTTTTATGTGTAACAGTTCACTAAAAGACAAAAAGAGAGTGAATATCAATTTTGGTGGTGTGAAAATCAATTACATGAAAACAATATATATCAAAATTGAAAAAGTTAAAAAAAAAATTCCGTTTGCTTTGCTTTTAGCACCACTGATTTTTATTTGCTTAGAAAAAAATATAATTCAAAAAGGATTATTTGCGACAAACCAGCCACGCCTTATTATGAACAGAATAAAAGTGATGGAGGTTAAATTTGTCATTTTAGAATATTGGAGGTCTTTTCATTGATAGTCGTCCAAAAGCAATCCGGCAATGCTACGTACATAGAAAAAGTATCCAGAATTTATCCAGAAAGTGGGAGTGAGTGGCTCAGATGCACTTGCACTTTAATCTGAGCCACTCATTCTCACTTTCTAGGTAAATTCTGAATATTATTTCTGTGTACTTAGCATTTCTAAAAGCAATCACCAGAAAATACAAAGACTGTGTTCGTTTGGTAGTTTAGTTTAGTTTTGATTATGTCAAAAGGTGTAATGAGTGGAGAGAGATAGAGAGAGAAATGAGGAAAATGATGATGTCAACAAAACTAAACTAAAACTAAACCCCCTAACCGAACAGGGCCAAAGCTGTCATGTTGGATTCAAATATATCAATATAATATTCCTCTCAACCCAACTGGCGCATCCATGCGCCTAATAGCAGGACCCTTCTTTTTTTACTAGTTCTGGGGGGTAGCGTGACATCGCATGATCCGCGTGCTTACTGGTCAGTCAGCGCGTGACGGCCTCTCTTCCCATATGAGCTGTTCTTTTAGCCAAGCCGTCTCGTCCAAGCCACGCGGACAATAATCAAGTCGGCGGCTTCTATCAAGTTGTGTTTTAAAACCATCCTTACATTTGAGTCGCATTTTATTCCTCTCGAATAACAAAGGTCAGTCCTCGTGAAAATGAAAATTAATTATTTTCTCCACCAAATGTGAATTACTTCTTTAGTTATTTACTTTTCTTAGTGAACTATCAATTTATTGTGGATTATTGGTCATTCTCGACGCTCGACGAGAGGAATCTAAAGAGTAAAAAATTATTACCTAAATTAAAATTATTGAGAATAAAGACAAAAATAATCCAATAATCCACAAAAAATTTGGATTACTTTTTGTCTTTAATGAAATTTTTAAATATTTTTATAATATCTTTGAATTTCTAGATTCCTCTCATCGTAACGAATCAATGATCCAAAAAAAATTGATGCAAAACTAACAAATGCAAAAAAAAAAATTGAATAAAGACAAAAAAATATAAGGGAATTGATATTGGCATTACCCTTTTCGATATTGGCACTTATTTTTTGTCTCTATTTACAAAGTGCAAGAGTAATTTTACTTAATAAAGCAAAAAAAGAATACCAATAGAGAAAAAAAGGGGAGTGCCAATATCATTTCCCTAAATTTAACAAAGAGCTCTTTTAGAGTGGAAAAAAACAGTCATAAATGGGTTTCCATTCACATTGTGTTGGGCTGTTGACTTCCCCACTTAATTTTTTGGAAGTTCCAAACAAAAAATGAGTGGTTGCAATAACTTTCTTGTTCAAAAAAAAAATACAGTAGTTGTAATGTGAATGGGACACCACAGGAAATAGTTTAGTAGTTGAAAAGGAAATTGTTGGGATACTGCTTGGAATTTCCTAATTGCCCTAATAAAATTTGCAACTGGGAAACTGTAGAAATAGACAACCCCACTTGGAGGCGTCATTTGAGCCATGTCGTACCATGCTTGTTCATTTATTTGGTAAACCTTATATGCATACTATCGCGCTTAACCCAATTTGTTTATTAAATTATGTGTATGATGACAGTGAGGTGATGTGCCATGCATGTTGGATACTCTACACTCTTTATGGCCCATGGCTACGCCACAGGTCATATCGTCATGTGTCATGTCTTAGCATAGGCGGGTCTTGTAAAGGTAAAAACAAAATCGAAACAAATAATTCAAACAAAAATCGTCAAACTATACATTTTTCTTTGGAATTATCATTTTGTCTTCATTTTTGTTTATTTTTTTAATTTTTCAATTATTTATTTGTTTCAAAAAATTGAATGTAAAAAAAATAAATTCTCTGACGACCAAAAAAATCTGTCTATTTTGGATTATTTTTGTCTTTAGTAAGTTTCTTTAAAGTTCTGATCATACTTTTATACAGTTTAGATTCATATTCTCGACACGAATCAATAATCCACAAAAATATGCGAAACACGAAATGAGGAATCTTTGACTAAAAAATTCAAAGCGGAATAAAATATGTTGGGTCGATACCTTTTAGGGCCATTCTCCCTATTGACTAAACTGTATGTTCGGTATTTTGCACAATTTTTTTCTACAACTTGAAGACAAGTAATTCTTCTTAAATTTCTTTAAAAAACATCCTCCCAAATTTTAGTATTTTCCTGTATTACTTACTTTTCATAATCTATTTTTTTTTAACTTTTCTTCATAATATTTGGGATTAATTATTTGTCTAAGGGGAGGAATATGAAAGTGTAAAAATGTGGACCGAAGTTGAAAAAAGTTCATACGAGAAAAAACTTTAGACAAAAAATACCAATTGTTTTGTAGTTTTTCATTTTCAGTAATTTATTTTTTCGTTGTATAGTTTAAATTTGTTGTACACAAATTTAGGGAGAATGGCTGATTAGTACAAAAAAATAGAATGGTTGGCATAATTTTTTTTACTTTTCAAAGTGACTTGATTAACTAAGGGTCTGTTAGCCTAGAAGTTGATCTCCTGGTTCTCTCACAAGTTAGACTAGGATTCGAGTATCGGCAAAGGCATTTGGAGTTTAGGGTTATGAATAGCTTTTAGATCTCCTCTGGACTAACTCCCTAACTCCCTTGCTAACCACTCTCGAATGGCAAAAAAAAAAATTGACTTGATTCACGCCCTTTTGTACATGTTTCTCATTAATTCCAGCTTTTAAGAAGAGATTTGTGGGCCTTCAATGAGATTAATTAACAAGATGTTCCTAATTTTTTACTCCAATTTGAACGCGTTATGCATTCAAAGAAGTTAAAACAACTGTAATTATCATAATGACTACCAGTAAGACGACGAAAAAAGTAGTAGTAATATTTTCTAAATAATCCAAGTCGAAAGGGCTGCGTATCCACGTAATTTCCCATACTCTATTAGCTTATAAACATTTGTTTCCTTTTGCAAGTGGTTGCTAGTTCATGCGGTAAAGCTTTTGGATGTCCCATATTGCATCCTGGGATCCGGGATCGAGTCTTATTCTCTCTCTCCCAACTACTAATAGATTAGGAATATTGACGAATGACAAAAAAAAAAAAAAAACATTTGTTTCTTTTCACATTGATAAATAAACAAATATTAATTATGTTTTGTGCAACGACATATTTGTTTTCCTATACTATAGTATCTTATAAACAAAAAAAAAAGAATAAATTATTTCCACCAGTGGAACTGGAAAACGTTGGGTTTTCCACCGCCGCCCATTGTGGATCCCACCGTGTATTTATTGTTATAATCCAAACTATTCATCTTGTAAGGTCCACAGTGTAGTAAATTCACGAAAAAAATCAGCGTGATTGGAAACGAAAAGATCTATCAAAAGTTGAATTTTAGTTAATAAAATAGACGGTTTGATCCTGACAAAAGTTAATCTTTTCATGACCATCCGTTTTATAAACCAAAATGTAATATTTTGATACGCCTATTGATGTCTGGTGAAGCTAATTTTCGAAATGAGAATACTATTTTCCGGGTTCTATAAGATGAACGGTTCAGATAACTTATTAACGCATCGTGAGACCTAATATGATTGTGGTGGAAAACTTATAGTTTTCGCCGCCGGCGGAAGGAATCTACACTAAAAAAAAAAAAAATGCCTGAGATTGTTCATAAGATTGCCATTAATATGCTTTCGGATTACAACTATCTTGAAATATATAAACTTGTACATGACTGGGACCCAATTTCTATCAGGTAAACATGTTGCCATTACGTGTCTATCGATTTCGGATCACCATAAATTGTTGACGTATTTCATATTTCGATGAGCTCTAAAAAATGAACGGTTCGAACACCGGATCATCAAAATGAAGCCACAAAATGCATCAAAAAGGCCTCAAAGTTTTTAATTGGGTAAATTTCACTGACATTCCTGAAGTTTTCCACAGATACCCCTCAGGCTTAAAGAATGACAATGAGCCTCCTGTGATTTGCATATTTATTTCACCGACACCCAACCAATAACTGTTTGACAAAATGCGGCATTGAATTAGCCAAAAGTGGCTTAATTATAAATAGCACTAAAAGAACTATCAACTCTCACTTTATTTAATCAAAATGGAGTAACATTTTTTACCCATTGGAAAAGTTGTTTTGGTAAAAAGAGGGTAGTAATATTTATCTAAAAGCCCTTTATTTTTTACTCATTGAAAAGAACAATTATGGTCAGAAATGATAAATTTATTTATTTTTCTTCTTTCCTTTTATGAACTTTTCTCCAGATAGGCTTTGGGGACTCCTCCGCAAATCATTTTGTTTGTTTGTTGTTTTTTTTTTTTTGGGTTTTACAACTCAGATCTCAGCTTTTAGGGTGGCTTCTCCGATTGCCTTTACTGTCGACGTCGGCCTCGATGTCTGAGGGGCTACGAAGGTAGCATGACATGGTACTCTCCCTAATCGAAGACGGTGGTGGGCTGCAACGGCGGCATGGTCCTCTCCTTTTTCAAAGACAACTGTGGGGGTTGGGGCACATGCATTGGCAGGGGTTCATATAAGGTTAGCAAAGGTGAAGCAATGATTATGGCAGCAAAGGTGAAGCAATGATTATGGCAGCGGCGAGTAGGGCTACAACAAGCGGCTAAGGGCAGCGATGTAACAACCAGTGCCACTTCGGGTTTGTTTGCTTTTAAAGGCTGTTTTAGTATAGTTAGCATCTGGGCAACTATACTATTGCATTTTTTATTTGTTTGGTTTTTTTCCTTTAAAAAAATTGAGAGGCTGGAGTGTAGGTTGAGGTTTCGTGAGTATTATAGCATTAGAAGAGTTTTGGTTTACTCTTCGAAACTCTCTTAATGCATTTCTTTTCTTATTGTATTAATTTTATATTTTTATCTTCGCGATACATAAAATTTCATTTGCTGATAAAAAAAACATAAGTTTATTGAGTTTTCATTTTTCAAAGTTTATTAACAAAAGTGTGAATTTTTTAATAAGTCTATTTTTGGCTATTTTCATCACCCGTTTCATCGAAAAGAAGTTAGTTGAGTGTCAGTAAAATGAATATTCAACCTATGAGGAGTCTATACTTATTTGTCAAACGTGAAGGGAGTATCCGTCATCTGAAAAATCTCAGGGGGGTTGTCAGTGAAATTTATCCTCTTTTATTTTAAAAAAAAAAAATTTAGACATGCTCAGCTGCTGTAAGCCAAGCCGATGGTTAAATCCGTTCATTCTAGAAACCTACTAACAGAAATCTATGTACAAGGTGCATGAAGCGACAAGCCATCCTATAAAATCGGATTCCCCTCTCTCTCTCGCTCTCTCTCTCTCCATAACGACTTCCACGAGCACTTATTAATAAATTCGAGAGAGCCGTGACTGGCAGCAGAAGCTTTACGGTCCCATCTACTCTTTAACGATGGGGATTATCGGGCAATACGAGACCCAGCAGCTGGAAATCGAGGAATTCCGGCGGATGCTGCTATCTTGCGCCGGGATGCGCAGGAGGAAAGAGGAAGACGAGTTCAGGGACCCGGCTCGAGACCGAGACGGCGGCGGCGTAACGGAGGAGATGACGGTGTGCGTCACCAGCGGTGTGTCGTTCCTCGGAATCGCCATCGTGAACCTGCTCTTGCTCCGGGGATACTCCGTCCGACTTATTGTCAATAACGAAGGTGAAGTAGATGTGCTTCCTCTGTTTGGTTTCCGGGAAATAGTAGGAGTTGCGGTGGAAATTCATTTTAGAACACTGAATCCGAACACAAATATGACCGTAAGATTGTTTCTCATTTATTAAAATCAACAATAATAACAGTTAATTTTCGCAAATGACGAAGCCAGCTAAAATCTCATTGCAAAAATTTTTAATTTTGGCAAATGGCTTCCGACTAGTTGATTTTAGCAAATGTTGATTTTATCGTATAAAAACTCACCTAAATCGATGCATGTAGACTCACATAGATCGAAAGACTTCAGGTCATGATTGCGTGCTGGTGGGATATAAAGTAACTCTCTCAAATTACTTATCCTTTTTTAGGTAATTGTGCATTTTACACTAAAATGACCAATTAACCAACCAGCAAAACTTATACGAAATTTTGCACAATTGGGCTTGATGGGTCCATCACGAGGCACGAGATTTTCGTGTTTATGTTTTCCTCTTTTTGTTACTTCTAAATCTAGGTGATTAAGTAATGGTGGTAATCATGTCGAAACAATTATTTGATCCAAAAGCTTGATTTTAGTGAATAAATGGCATGTACTCAGAACATCGTACAAGTCTTTCAAGAACTGAAATTGATTGTATATTAAGGTAATTAAAAATTCAATGTTCCGGTATAATATTTGGGATTCGAATTAAACTTGCTTCGAGTATATAATCTACGGGCGGAATTATATATTCCTCCGGTATTATTTCCGTCAAACAAATTTGTCTCCGAATATACAAGCTGCGCCGGCAATTACATAAATTTCGTAATAAGAACTTTATATTGTACTGTATCGATTTTAAGTTTCAATAACGTCATTCAATTCCTTTTTAATCTTTGTTTAAATATGCTAATACTAGTCTTGCCGTGTGGGGTGTGTTTGAATTGGAAAATTCTGCAGAAGACAGAGAGAAGATGAGAGAGATGGAAATGTCGGGGGAGATGAGGGGGACGAATAACAACAATGTTAGCGCGGTTATGGGGATGCTTACTGATATCGACAGCTTATCAGAAGCATTTGATGGTTGCCGTGGAGTATTCCACACCGCCGGCTTCATTGACCCTGCTGGCCTCTCTGGCTATTCTGTAAGTCTTTTTCTCCCATATATTCAAACAAGCCCTTCAATTACTAGACTAGAATAGAAGAAGTATGGAAAATGATTTTCACACTCCCTTTTAGCCATTCATACTCTCTTTTTGTCTTTTTCTCATGTGAAATTATTACATTGCCCTTCACATGAAAAAAATGATTCAAGATGTAAGGGTAATATAGTAATTTCACATGAGAAAAAGACAAAAAGGGAGTGTGAATGGCTAAAAGGGGAGTGTGAAAATCATTCCCCAAGAAGTATTTGCCTTCGCAGTAAGTGCAAGTAGCGACGTAGATTTTTTTGTGTTCCTCAAGTAGCCAAGTAGTGACGTAGATTTTTTTGTGTTTTTTTTTTTTTTTTGTGTGTTCCTCAAGTAGCCAAGTAGTGAAGTAGATTTTTTTGTGTTCCTCAAGTAGCCAAGTAGTGAAGTAGATTTTTTTGAGTTTTTTTTTTTTGTTTTTTGTGTTCCTCAAGTAGCCAAGTAGTGAAGTAGATTTTTTTGTGTTTTTTTTTTGTTTTTTTTGTTTTTGTGTTGACCAAGTAGCCAAGTTGTTGAAGTTGAACCGAGGAAGTTGACCCAACCGTCGCGTAGTTGTACTTAGATGCAGTAAGGCTTTAACTGCTGTAGAAAGGACGTCGATATTCTTGTCAATGTGTTGGGTTGGAGTTAAGGTGATGTAACGTCTTCTAATATACCTCCTCTGTTTCACAAAGTTGGTCATTTTTTGGAAATTTCAACTATGAGACGTGTAATAAATGCAGGACTCCTTTCAAAATAACCATTGATTTTCATTTCTATCCCTTGAAACCTAATTATAAAGTTATTTATGACCGTTAATTATGGAAATCTACACATTTTGTGCATGATTTTTCAAATGAGACTGGTAGTATGGGACATTCCAAAATAGAATAGAGGACCAACTTTGTAGGACGGAGGAAGCCTGATCCAGAAAAATTAGGCTCCCATTGTGATCATATTTTAAAAATTACCGGGCCTATCGACAAAAGATGTAAACTTGAAAACATTAGTGTAGCGTGCATGCGGACCAGAACCTCTAAGGGCATCGCTGTTTTCGTCTCGAACTTCCCTGAAAGTTCAGTAGCCACTTGTTTAGTGTTTTGCTTTGCTTTGACTGGCGGCTCCACCAAATGGTTTTATTATCTGTCAATATCTGCATTCATTGTGATGGCTGAAATGGTAAGTCCCAATAATTCATACTACTTTTTAATATTGCATTACAACCCTTTTGAGTATTTACATTTCTATATTAGTCCCATGTTTCGCGTTTCTCACTTGGCAACCATGGTCTGATTTGGCTCACTTGCATACTAGTACTACATCATGTAGTCATACTTCGGGTCAGATATTATCCCGTTTTTAGTTGGCCCTTCACTAGTGGACGGCGACATTGCTCTCTTGATTAATCGGTCAAGTCTCCCGATACCAGTTGTGAAAAAATATTAGTCACATGCGCTAGTAGGCCTTGCATTATTCAGTGAACGCACCTTTTTCAAGGTTAAAAGAAGATTATCATTTTTTAATGGTTATAATCACCGTTATAACCAGTAAATGAGCAGTAAATCTTGAATTGCCCTTCCTTTTTCGGTAACAAAAGCTTTTCTTATTCATGTGAAGTTGTCAACTGAAATTAGGTTCAAGTTCAACTCTTACTGCTATGTACTTAGATTCTTCACCTATAAGTTTCGGAGATAATTTTTCTTTTTGTGTTTTTAGAAATGGATGGCTGAGATAGAAGTGAAGGCAACTGAGAATGTAATGGAAGCATGTGCAAGAACATCTTCCGTTAGAAGCTGTGTACTCTCTTCATCTCTTTTGGCCTGCATCTGGAGAGACAAGTCCCGCAGCGACCTCTCTACCCTTGTTAACCATGACTGTTGGAGCGATGAACCGTTCTGCATAGAGAAAAAGGTACTTCCCAAATTCTTGTTAAAGTACACGCGAATGGACCCAACATCTGAGTATATGTGAGGACACACCGTCTGGCCCTCCCATGGCACGCGGGGGATCCAAACTTTTTGTGGTGGTACTCACACGCCTTTAGGTGGTGGGAAAGGTCCTCGAGCTCGAAGAGATTGTTCTACCCTACAGAGATGATTCAGACCGCATGCCAAAAAATCAGTCTTTTGTACGTCGACACATATGAACAAATTGTTCAATAGACGGCTTAAGTTTAAAATACTATTGTCTGTCAATTTATAAAACAAGATATGCGAATGATTTATGTGTCTATCGATAATCTATTGAGCTGTTTATTTTTACGGGGATTGTCTCTTTCGGTGAATTTGAAGATTTACTAAATCACTTTGGTGTTAAAAAAAAAAATGACAGCTCTGGTATGCATTGGGCAAACTAAGGGCAGAGAGAGCAGCATGGAGGATAGCAGAGCAGAAGGACTTCAAACTGGTTACTATCTGCCCAGGTCTCATCACTGGTCCTGAATTCTCACACAGAAATGCGACACCAACTTTTGCTTACCTCAAAGGTATCATATCATCTCCATCCTTCCAATCCAAATTACCATTTCAGTTTCACCCTGTGGGAATTCAAAAACATGTTTGAATCTAATGAACCAATGAATGTTTAAGAACTTAATTCAGAGCTTCTGTATTCAAGAATA
Organism: Gaultheria prostrata; assembly: GCA_036023075.1. Lineage (NCBI taxonomy): Eukaryota > Viridiplantae > Streptophyta > Magnoliopsida > Ericales > Ericaceae > Gaultheria > Gaultheria prostrata. The sequence continues at coordinate 1,286 of JAXBDA010003779.1, read as the reverse complement.
TCTGTACCGGTCTTGTGGCACATTTTTTGTCATTGGATCACGTGAGAATCTTGAAATATGTGACAATTCTGACCTGATCAAATCGTTGAAAACGTACTGGAATACTTGTATACATGATGCATTGATTTGTACAGAAGATTTGGGGGGCTATCACTGACATTAACTATTTAGGAGCCCGAGAGATGTATGGAGATGGATTACTGGCAACGGTTGATGTAAATAGACTGGCGGAAGCACATGTATGCGTTTTCGAGGCAATGAACAAGACAGCATCCGGAAGATACATTTGCTTTGATCAAGTGATTCGGAGTGAGGAAGAGCTAGTAAAATTGGCAGGCGAAACGGGGATGCAAACAAACATGTTATCAGGAGGAAGTGCCTCTGGCAGTTTTTCGTTCCGGTTCGAATTATCAAATGCCAAGCTTTGTAGACTAATGTCAAGGACACGGCAATGTAGCAATGACTGTTAGAGACAGGATTACTTCTCGACTAAATTTCATGCTTTTTTTTTTTCCTTGGCGGATCTTTTATCTAGAAATTGAGCTGGCCCAGCTTTGTAATATAGGCATAGAAGTTGGATATTTCATCTCGTCGCGGCGAGTAATATATTCTGGTAATGAGGCTTGAATCGCATCCACAAATTAGTAGATGAAAACAGTTTTAGAGGATGTTGGTCTGTAATTTAATCATTACGGTTTTGTAAGATTTCACGCGCTTTGTTTACTTGGGGTTCCCCGAATCTTCTGCTCTCTCTGACCACGGTTTTTCATAAATTTTCTCTCCATTTATCGCTCTCATCTCTCTCTCTCTCTATCCACTTATAAAAGAAACCTTAGAGCATGTGCAACAGACTTAACAAATTGACTTCCATCTCTATTTTACCCAGCCAAGCACAAAAAATGGACTCCAACAGCCTCCACAAATTGGTTAACAAAATACAATGGTGAATAGTTCTTCTTATATCACCCCTTTTTGTTAAGTCACTATTCACTCCCTACCCATTTTTTAAATCTTTTTTCTTTTTCTTTCTCTCTCCTCTTATATGCGTGTGTGTCTATATATATATATATATATATATATATATATGGGGCCGGTTCCCCTCACACTTAAAATAACACAAAAAATGACACACAAATTTGTGAAACTCACTCTTCCGGGTCCCACTGTGAAGTTCTGAATCATTGATCTTGTTTAAATGAGTAAAATAGGAGGTCCTGCAAAATTTCAGCTCAATCGGATATCGAAAATTGCTTGATCCAACCAGTTTTGCAAAAACTGTGACAGGA
>JAXBDA010003778.1:0-32557 GCA_036023075.1 Gaultheria prostrata | reverse complement strand
CTTTTACTCCAAACTATTAGTAGCCCAAAGAAAATGAATAGGCCCATTACTAGTATTAGACATGTAGCCCAATATAATACTCCAGCCCAACTTCTATTAGATGCAGTCATCGTCTTCCACGATGACAGTTCAAAGAACCAGCGAGCAGCAGCCATCGCCGATCTGCCTCTACCTTCTCGAAGCCAGGTACCCCTATATTTTCTTCAGTCTTCTTTCTCTCTTCATCTTCTCTCTTCTATTTCTTCTTCTTCGATGACAGAGTTCGATCTTGATCTTCATCCAACGTCTAACAATGGCGGATCCGTCTTCCAAGCCCTAGTCGCAGGAGTTTGAGAAGCCCAGATCCTTCTGTATTCTAATTGATTTCATCGCGTACCCATTTTTGTACCCGGAACAGTGCAAAAGTACCCGGTACGTTTTTGCCGTATCCGGTACGTATTTTGCCGTACCCAGGCGTACCCGTACCAGTACCCGGTACTCGTACGGCGACATTTTTTGAGTACCCATGCTTCATAGCTTCAAAGCCTACATGCATGAATTAACGAGAAAGAGGGAAAACAACTATGCTCCTAGACTTGGATGTCCAGAACCTCAAACTATGTTTTTGGATTGTGATCTTTCAGTTTATATGTAAGTTATCTACCTCAGACTATTTTTTTGGCTTCCGACTTTGGCTGCGTATAAATGTTAATTACATAATCGGCCTGTGCCACAACAAATTCAAGATTGTAAAACAGCGGGCATATGACTCGTGTTGGGCTTGAGGCCTTGTACCTAGTTTGATTTAAATCTCAATACTTTTCAATGTTAATTTTGTGAATGTTTATGTTACTTGTAAGGTAGTAATGTATCTTTTTGGTTATTTCCTCGGTAGAGATATTTGGATGGCATTGATGACATGCTGCAAGATGAGCGTGGTGCAAGATCTTATAGTACTAAGGCTTTGTTTAATTGTTTCTCTTTTCTAATTGTACCAGATTGTGGGTTAATGGTGATCAATTTTTGTAACTCGTCCTTGTATTGTTTCATTTGACATTTGTAATGGAATGGTGTTGAAACAATTTTGGATTGTCATATGTGAGTAATGAGTTGCTTTGTTATTATTTAGATGTTTTTAGAATATATTTGGATTTTTACGACAAAATAAGAATTAATATGAAATGTCAAATTACTTGTCTTTCGTGACCAGCCATAGTCATTCGGTAGTCACTAAAAAGAATAGCTATTGCGACCAACTATTTAGTCATCAAAACAGGTGGAATGTGATCCCAAATTGGTTTCTTTTGCGACCAACGAGTATGTATGGCGACCACTTTTAAGCCCTTTTTGCGACCAAAGGTTGGTAGCAATATCAAGTCTCTATTGTGACCAGGTTTAACTGGTCGCCTATTATTGTAGATAACGCGACCACGTCATACTTGGGTCGCAAAGTACCAAATACGAATAGGCTGTTGCGACTGAGCTTGCGACCAAGTTTTGTGGTCGCTAAATCAATTTGCGACCAGATATGCATGGTTTTGCGACCACTCTATTGGTCACAGAAACTCTAATTTCTTGTAGTGCGTCCCCGAGTGAGCTTGACCCGCGCGGTGGGTGACGTCACCCGCGCGGTCGGGGTGTACGGAGGGGACACGTGTCCTCATGTTATAGGGTGACAGCTTGGTGCCTGATCATTGGCTCAGGGTGCCTATAAATATGAGACATTCCCTCACAATTCCCGGAGGGTGATTCTAGATAGAGAAAGTGGGATATTCACTGATTTGGAAGGAGAACATTCTTCCCAGTGAGGTATTATTCCATTCTCTACGTCATTTGGGTCTGCCACAGAATCAGTCTGAGAGCAATCTTCTGCCTCAGTCTCTTCTGTACACACCTGCTATATTCTTCACCATTCCTCTTGATCCCTTTTATTCCCGCATGTGTTTTTTGTTTATTATTCTTACCTCTCCAGTTCATACCAAGACAAGAACCTCACTTACAAGGAGATTTTTGGATTTTTCTATCTTCAGTCATTTTCAAGGGAGATCATTCTCCTCATATATATTATCAATTAAAATGTTCAAAAAAATCAAAAACCAACCAATCAAAGTTAATGGAACTGTGCCTAAATAGTACAAGAAATCAAGACCATTTAGGCCGAGTTTGTATGTTTTATTGTCGAAGACTTCGACAATTCAAGTCCATTTACACTATTATTAGTCTCGTTTTCATATGATTGAGGACTATGAACGACAAAGTGGAAATCATTGAATTTGGACAAACTTAAAAGGCAGGACTCCGACTCCGACCCTCACCTACTTGGCTCACTTACTCAAAAAAAGTTGGAAAAGGTTTTTCATTTTGAGTAATTATTCAGTGGATTTGGGGCACCGCCATGTGATGTTTCAACACTTTTTTTTCACCATAAATTTTCGTGAAGATGCATTTTAACTCAAGCCCACAAAAATGTGTAGTTGACAAGGGTGTTGGGACACCTTTTGTCGGTACCCGAAACCGCTAAATAATTTTTCTTTTCAAGAAACGTGAGAATTTGAGAACTAAGGCTTTCTTTTATATGGTGCTAATTATTATTCCGGCCGTATATTTTGTAGATAAACCTAGTTGACTAAAACTGACCATATTTTATCCTCTCTGTCACCCCTTTTTCTTTCTCAATCAACGTTTTGGTCTTGCAATTGAATATTTAAGTTGTAAATCGAATTCAGTCATCAGCCACTGGCTTTTCTGCTTTTGGGTCTTCCGTCTTTCTTTTGAGTTTTTGATTTTGGATAATTGACCCTGCTGAAAGAAATGGTCCGGTGGTTGGATTTGGGTTACTTGGCCGGCGTTGGAACAATGACATGTACAGCCATCCTAAAGTGCGCACGCAAAGATTATATCAAGCTCTCTAAAAGCACGTTTGAATTTGGTTTCTCACTTGAGCCTTCTTTGATCATTTCCCAGACACTTTGTATCAGAAAATAATAGTTTTAGTATAATACTAATAAGCTAAAAAATAATGGGCGTACTGTTGCAAATGGGTAATCATTTCAAGGTGTAGACTCTTTTCTTTGTGATAAACATATATCATAGTGGCCACCAATAAATTCTACGAAAATTGCTATCACTACCACAAAAGTTAAACTTAGCAAAGAGAAGCAATGTAGTAGTAATATTTCCTTACATTAGTATTCTGTTAATCATCATTTGATGGATACTGAAAATCCAAAAATCATTTACTGCGCCATGAATATCGCCACGTGGTGCCCTAAGGCTCTATTTCATCACACATTGGTGTGGGATAGGCCCATTCGAATATGTGATTAAAAAGTGGCCAGGAGTACCAGGGACGTAGCTAGGATTTTAGGTTAGTGAGGTCAAAAATTAGATCTAAATGCAAGTTATTTTTTCTATTTGCTCATGACAAAAAATAGGAGTAACTGAGTTAAGATGTTACTTATGACGTAGATACACGGTAATCAAAGTATTTTTGCTTTATAATTGGTCTCAATGACTTATTATATTTCAAAAATAATGTACGATAGTCTCAATTATAATACTATCAACCCTCAAAAATAAGAAAAAATTAGAAAAAATATGCATTTTAAGCAAGTTGGGGCAATCTATGAAATTTTTGTAGGTCATAATCGTAAAATTTAACTCCAAACTATCAAAAATTCTTGTTAGAAATTAGAGTGAGAGCGGTCAAGTGGCCCTCTTGTCCCTTAATCCCTCCACCCATGGGGAGTACCACGTGACAATACCTTAGGGTATCACCAACGGCATAATCAAAATTGAATAACTAAAATATGCCTCATCACCTTTTGATTATCCATTTAGAGGGTGGCTAAAGTTAACATTGTAGAACTCCATAATGGCATAATTAAAATTGGGTAAAACTTGCTACATCACATTTTCAAACTAAAAACAAAAACTAAATTTAATTTTTTTTTTGTCCAAACTGTTTCAAAAAGTGTTTTTTCCTTTTCAAAACCTTTTAGTTAAAAAAAAAAAATTTCGGAGAAAAAAAAAGTTGTTTCAGTTATTTTTCAAAAACTATTATTGAAAAAAAAAACAGTTTTCAAATAGAAGTCCTCGAAAAAACAATTTTTTCAAATAAATTTGAAAAATGATTTTTGGCACTACAAATGTTGATAACACCACTCGATTTTTTGTCTTTTAATGTTCGTGGTGTGCGTATGTTGAACACTAAAAGACAAAATATTGGAGTGTGATTACAAAAAGTGGAGTGCCAAAATCAATTACCATAATTTTTTGAAACTATTGTTGAGAGAGAGAGCGAGAGAGAGAGAGTGTGTTATTTTGTCATGATGGGTTCACTTAGATACTAATAAGCAATGTGAGATCTCTCTCTCTCTCTCTCTCGCTCGCTCTCTCGACTCTCTCTCTAGGAAAAATGAAATACATCAGCTAGGGTTTCTCCTGGGGGACGGGGGCCTTCGCCCCCTCCTCTCCCCGTTCACCTACCCTTTTCCATCACTCTCCTCTCTCCTCTACCCTCTCTGGCATTTGGCTTTCAGCCAGCGTAATGGTGGGTTTCCCGGTTGATTTGCTAGCGACGTCTCAGATCTAGCATTTGGTGGCCAGATTTGAGGTAATAAAGAAGAGTTTGGGAAGGGTTTGTCAGTGTTTTCTTTCGTTTTTGAGCTGTACTCCTTGTTTTTCAGGTTGGGTTCTACCAATTCGGAGGTTTACCAGTTTGGTTTCCAAATTTGATTGGGTTTGTGGTGGGGAATAAATTTATGTTAGTTTTGTTCCTTTATTCTAGTGTTTGTATTTGGGATTTAGTATCGTGCTAGTCGTGGGCGTGGGTAGTTGGCTTTGCCGACATTTGCTTTTCTGTGCCCAAAGTCCGTCATGTCAGCGAGGGCTTGTTCCGGAATGGCTTCCATTGTGTGTGGCCGAGAGTCTGCTGCTCTGCTAGTTTCTCTCTGTCACATATAGACCGGCGTTAGTTTTTTGATGGTGAATCTGCGGAGGGGTTTTCATCGGTGCTCAATGAAATGTTGAATGGGATGTCCACCAGTTTTAGGGGATTGTATGACTTGATTGCGAACTGCTCGTGCCCCGTACATTGTTGTCGGTGAGAAGATAGCTTTGTCTAGTGTTTGGATCTTGTCTTAGTTTGCCTTTTTCATTTTTCATGCTTTTATTCCTATTTAATGTATTAGGATGAAAATCATTTGTAAGTACCCGATGGCTTCTTTCTATATAAAAATGGAATTCGGATTAAAAGAAAAATGATGGGTTCATGTGATTGAGGAGATGTGGGTCCATTCAATTTGGTTATTGTGAAAAAGGGTACTAACTTTGATCATCCAAAGGTCCAAATTTGATTAGTGGTGAAGATGTTCTAATTTTAATTATTTTATTGTGAGTAATTTTTAGCCCACACCTTATTAATTTTAACATCATTTTGTTTTTGATTATGTGATTGGGAATGATCTTAGGGGCAGTAAATAATGTCTTGAACAATACACGTAAACGTCGTCAAAAAAAATTTTAAAATATCGATTACTTGTTACAATATTCATTAGTACACTTTTTTAATGTGCTTTTTCAGCATTTAACCTTATCCTACGAGCAGTCGTTGCATTTTTCATGGATTTGTATTTATTTATTACGGATCATGTAAATCAAAGCTGTTTTAACCAGAATATCTAAGATATCTGGTTAAAATTAAACCTCTGATCCTTCCAATTTGGAATTACTTTTGACACAAGTGAGAATTTTTAGGCAGACTATCTAAAATATCTGGATAAAATTAAACCTTTCATACCTTCCAAATTGGATTTAGTTTCGACTCAGAGTGGGAATTTAACCTTTAGACCGAATTGAATTTGAATTTACTTATTGCCAAAGCCAAAAAGCTCTCAATAGTAGTCAGTATTTATGACATTTCGTTACGTGGCGGTCTTGTGTACAAATTTCGAGTAGAAGTGGATAAGGCTATCCCAGTTCCCAGTCACCCCCACTAAAATGCTCCTCCATAAAGCAATGCCGCCAAAACCCTTATAAAATCCCCCCCTGTACAGACCCAAGTAACTCACTCCTTCCCTCCTCTCTCAATCCCCACTTACACACACATATCAAACACATATACGTACATATATCCATACAGATTTATAGAGAGAGAGAGAGAGAGGAAGAAGTAAATACAGTTATCCATAGAGAGAGAGAGATCAAGAGAGAGAAAATGGAGGCGAAAATTTTTACTCCGCCTAAGCAGCAATCGGCTTTGGAACTGCAACAGCCACCGTCACTGCCGCCACCGTCGCCGTTACGTAAGATAATAATGGTGGCCTCAATAGCGGCAGGGATCCAATTCGGGTGGGCCCTACAGCTCTCCCTCCTCACACCCTACGTCCAACTCCTCGGCATCCCACACACATGGGCAGCCTTCATCTGGCTCTGTGGGCCCATCTCCGGCATGATAGTCCAGCCCTTGGTCGGCTACTACTCCGACCGATGCACCTGCCGCTTCGGCCGCCGCCGCCCCTTCATCGCCGCCGGCACCGCCCTCGTTGCCGCAGCAGTCTTCCTCATCGGATTCGCCGCCGACATCGGCCACGCCTCCGGCGACGACCCCCATAAAACCCCCAAGCCACGCGCCATCGCCGTCTTCGTCGTCGGTTTCTGGATCCTCGACGTCGCGAACAACATGCTCCAGGGCCCATGCCGTGCTTTCCTCGCCGATCTCTCAAACGACAACAATAAAAAAATGCGTACGGCGAACGCGTTTTACTCGTTCTTCATGGCCGTGGGTAACGTCCTGGGTTACGCCGCCGGTAGCTACACTCATTTATACAAAATCTTCCCTTTCACATCCACAAAAGCGTGCGATGTCTACTGCGCAAATCTCAAGAGCTGTTTCTTCATCTCCATATTTCTATTACTCACCCTAGCTACCATCGCTCTCATTACTGTTAAGGAAATCGTGATTTCGGCACCGGAAACGGAAATCACCGATGGACTTGACAAGGATGGGAAACGGCCGATTCCGTTCTTCGGGGAATTATTCGGTGCGCTCAAGGACTTGCCTAGACCCATGTGGATCTTACTCCTTGTGACGTGTCTTAACTGGATTGCTTGGTTCCCGTTCTTGTTGTTCGATACCGATTGGATGGGGAGGGAGGTGTACGGGGGTAAAGTAGGAGAAGGGACAGCGTATGCACATGGTGTACGCGCGGGCGCGTTGGGGCTGATGCTGAACTCGGTGGTGCTGGGCGTGGTGTCACTCGCGGTGGAGCACATGTCGCGTGGGCTGGGCGGGGTGAGACGACTGTGGGGAGTGGTTAATATTCTGCTGGCCGTTTGTTTGGCGATGACGGTGGTGATCACGAAGAAGGCCCAGTCGACTCGGCACTTGGCCATGGCGCGTAACGGCGGCGTTGTGCCGTCGCAGCCGGATGCCGGAGTGAAGATCGGGGCGTTGACGTTGTTCGCCGTACTGGGAATACCTCTTGCGGTGAGTTGAATTTTACGTTAATTTTATATACTACTAGTGTTGCGCTGTTGTATGTGTTTTCGGCATTTTTACGCTTTTTTCAACGCAACATATCCTTGTCTGACACTCTAATTACGTTTTCATGATTATTGGAGTATTTTTTTTTTACCGTATTTCCTTTTCTTTGTGGATAAATAGTAAAAAATGGGAGTAAAATACTATAAAGAGTAGTTGAGGATTACGAGTAAGTAGGAGTATTTGTTGTGGTGAAGATAGCACGTGGTAATGGATGAGGTAAAAAGTCACACGTGTAAAGGGTAATTGGGGCTGGCTATCATGTGGACTCCATGCACTGAAAGTTAAAATAAACAGAATTTCTTTTCTCCTGATTTTTTTCACGAATTTTTAAACACTATGTAAAGCTTTCCTCTGTTCTCTCTCCTTTTTTTCCCCTCTGTTCTCTCTTAGTAACGCTTTAATGTACGGAAACTCAGAAACCGGACATAATATTCAGAATTTATCCAGAAATTTAAATTCAATAGCTCAAATTCACTTGTATCTGGGCCACTGAATTTTAAATTCTCGGTAAATTATGATTGTATTTTCTGAGTTTATAGTAGTACTGTTTAATGTAAGCTAATTATCTTCCATGTTTGCAATATTATTCATAATTGGCTTGGGATTTTCCCTCTCTATCTTTCTGCTCCATATACTCCTAGTACTACTTTTGATTGCCACATCATCGTAATCCACGTCGAAAAAGCTCATGGAACATGAGACAGCCAGACAGGGATACAACATCGGTAGCTTCATCGATAAATTTAACAGGACAATTGTGGACTTTGTGGGTAAAGTCATTTGAATAATAGCCAAAAGCATAAAGACATATTATTCTTGTCAATTCTTTTCCAAAGACTTCTGGAAAACACTGTATATTCCAAGACTTCTATTGGTGCCCCGTGAAAAACTTCCAGATGTTCTTTGTAATAATTGAAAGATTTGGGGCATAGAAATGCGAAATTGTGGTGGAGGGACTAATGGTTGTGTCGGTGTTCTTTTGGCAGATAACTTACAGCGTACCCTTCGCTATGGCATCCATTTTCTCTAGCTCTGCTGGTGCAGGACAAGGTATAAACATGGGGCTGTTTATTTGACGATATTGATAATGAAAATTATAATTAATACATGCTCCCTCCGTCCCTTTTAAAATTAACTTTTATCTTCATTTTCTAAAATTATCCATATTGCCCATTAACTCTTTATCCATTAACTTTTCAAAACGGCAAAATAATAATTTTACAAACTTTTACCCATTAATTTTTCAAAACATATAATTGTTGAGGGACAACCCAAAATGGAAGACCCTACTTTTGTTTTTGGGATGGAGGGAGTACTTTATAAGATACGTATTTTCTTCGGACTAATATATTTCAGAGATTTCCGATCGTAGAAATTTTAATCAATCACTGGAAATCTTATTTCTATTTGATATATACTATCTGATGTTTATATTCAGTCAAATTAACAAAATATGGTTTTGATTTCAGTAACCAATCTCTTATTTTGTTTTCGTTTGTTCTGTGATTTTTGAATTCGATAGGTCTCTCACTTGGAGTTCTGAACCTTGCAATTGTTATACCCCAGGTATGATTTTTATATGACTCTGTTATTGATTGTAAGTACCACCATGGGCTTGGGTTGCTTCCTCGTACAACAGATTTGCATCTCTAAATATTTACTGTATTCACAAAGGCCCAATTCTACATTTCACATAGGCATGGTTCTCAATTATGGAGCTATTATGCGTATCAAACTACCGTGACATGACATGTCTCTTTTCTCTTCTACCCTTTATTCCCTGCCTCCACAAACCAGTTACTATCACAAACAAGAACCTTGTTTTGCATATCATCTCTGTGGATTCTTCTAAAGGGAGTAGTTACTCACTTTCTGGGCCATGTCCTAACTCCTAATTAATCCCATCACCACACTTTTGTGTACAATTTATTTTCCTCCCAAGAAAAAAACACTGGGCGTCCTGGCTATTTTTTGCACACCTCGACTAAAAAGGTTGAAGAAACCTACAGTAGCTCTGAGGTCTTTTTGGCGGTTAGAGAATTGTTAGTTCTAGGAAAAAGTTATTACTTATCCCGGACACCTTGAGTTATCAGTAAAATAAAATAAAATTCCAGTACCCCTTTTGGTTTAGGCGATAGATGATGTATCGGTCGATAGATTATGGTGTCCAAGCTATTGGTAATCATACAACCCTATAAAGTGAAAACGATTACTGAAAATATTCTATAGCTTCGTGATTGAGGTCCAATTCAACTAATATTACTGAGAGCTATGTGAACCCATAACCAGCATGTCACATGGTTTTAAGGGTCATATTCAAAGAAGGCAAACAATTTGCTTCATTGCCTTTTTTTTATGGTGCTAATGGTGATCCCTATTTGGACTAGTTTGAATTAAACCAGTTGATTATGTAGAAAATCATAAAGGGTGTCAGGAGTGATGATAAGGTAAGAATGTGGTGCGGATCACATGGAATAAAGGGTCATATTCGACGAGTCAAACACTTTTCTTTCTTTTTCATTCTTTTTTGTGTGTTGATCCCAGTGTTGACTAGTTTTGAAAGATACGAGTTGATTATGTACACATTCATTAAGGGTATCATAGTTTATGGTAATGTAAGAAATGGCTGTACAATATTTAATTGACACTAAATGATACATCTCTAAGTTTCTGTTTTATAACAGTAACAGAGAGAGTATATGTTTACCAATTATTCTTTTATATTTTCACGACACGAATACACAACCTAATTTCGGTACTTCCAATTTTGAAACAGATGGTGGTGTCCGTGGCCAGTGGACCGTGGGACGCCCTCTTTGGCGGTGGCAACTTGCCAGCATTTGTTGTAGGAGCCGTCGCAGCCGCAGCGAGTGCGGTGTTTGCACTTACCATGCTCCCATCACCACCACCCGATGCGCCATCGCTGAAGATTCCGGCTGGTGGATTTCATTGAGTCTAACCTCAGTATTTATTGTCCTTGTTTTTCAGTTTTTGGTTTTTGGTAATTTGGGGCTTGTAACAATGACCACTTCTGGGTCTAATAGCGGCATTGCGTAAAGGAATGTGCCGATACGCTAAAGCGTGGTACAGTTTCATGGTGTAATCATAGAACTTTGTGTGTGATCTTGTGTTTTACTATCAATGAAAGAGGGTACTTCAAGTGGCTGAATGTGACACTGGTGAGTTCCTGGCCTCAGTAGTTGCTTGATAAAACAGAGCTAGCTTGGACATCGATATTGTTAGGGTTGGATTCTGTTGAAAGTCAAATGACTAATTAAACAAAAAGAAGTCCTTAATAAGTTGTCTCGAAATGAAGGATCTGATAACTCGAAGGGCTTGGGCTTGACCTTGGCCTGGTGGTCAAGATTTGTGATTTATGAGTTTCCTTCGCGTGATGGTCAAGATTTGTGATTTATGAGTTTCCTTAATAATCGAGTTAATGTGTTCATGCTTCAATTAACGGCATAAAAACTGAAAGATCTCCCATGTTTGTGTTTATAAATTGGTTTCCTCGCTTCTGTTTTCGAGAAACAGAACACCGAAATACTCTAAAAATCCATAATACTCCCTCCGTCCCTTTTTAAGTGTGTTACCTCGTAATTCCAACTTATTTTCTCTCACATCAACTTTTACAACTTTTACATCTACTTTCCACTACTTACCCTTATCAATATAATAATACCCACTAACTTTTCAAATAGGAATCTACTTTTAAGGGCAAAATAGGAAATGTACCCACTAACTTTTCAAAACACACACTTATTAAGCGACAGCCCAAAATGGAAATGTCTACACTTATTAAGGGACGGAGGGAGTATCGTTTGTTCAATTTTTTGGTTGTTCTGGATATATAAATCTGATTCCTATATCGATCCTGCAAATCCTTCTAGCGTGAGAGAGTATTAGCATGATTCTGTTCGCCGTGAGAATTTCGATGTGGGGTGTACGCTAAACCATGTGCAACCGTTGTATCATGGGAGATAGACATTGGTTGATACCTCAACCTCCACCCAGAGACGGTGAAGCTGTTTTAAGCGTATGATGTGAGACACGGGCCTCGGTTTAATTTCTTCATCAGAATATTGTTTCTGATTTGTTATTTCCATTTCTAAATATTTTGTGATTTCAGGACTATAAGATGTGAGATTTCACGGCATATTTAAAGCCTCAAGATTCTAAGCTTAATCTGGTATTCCAGAGGACTCTTGAGTTTTCTCTGATATGGTTGTTTCCTTTATGTATTAACATTTTCGATCAACGGGCATTTAAAAAAATTCAGATTTATTTTTTCCATTTTAGCTAACATAAGTCTGCAGGTATATATATCATCCGGAGGGAACCAGGGGCGTGTACCGAGGGAATTCTTAACTATTTCTTTCCCTACTCTTGGTACCCCAAAAGGCCAAGAACAAATAATGGATAGGGAATCTGCTGTCCTAAAAATCGTGTCCCAACTTCCTGTCCCGTACATCCGAGCAATCGACGGCTCAGATTCCCAAATGAATATGAATGGCTCAGATTTGCTTGGGGTGATACGGAATTCGAGCGGTTAATTGTTCGGATAGACCACTCAGATAAACGGGACAGAGAGTTGGGACAGGATTTTCGGCACAGCAAATTCGGCTCCCAAATAATGAGTATGGAGGCTGGGATTGTCCAAATAGATATTGACAAAAACCGGTCACATGTGAGCAATTATTCTCTTCACGGTAGGCATATCTGAGGATTATTTTCCAAAAGTATTATTTCTTCAACAATAGAAGATTAGGCTTGACAAATTTTTTTGGAAAATGAAAGGAGCAATCTGCATCTTCCACCGAAAAACACATGGCTTGAGAAAAAAGCAGCTATAAAAGGTGGCGGCGGCTATACTCTCCTTTCGGAGGCTTTTAAACGTAACGAAAAAGGTGGTGGCTATTGTGGATGTAGGACTACTGAGGAGTTTAGTAGGGTTCTTTGTTATACTTGGGTCATGTATGATTGAGATTTAAATTTCTTTTTATGAAATTGAGAAGGTGATGATGACCTTTTCGAGTTAAAAAAACTGATGATGACCTAACAGTTGGAACCTCGGTTGGGGTTAGTGTTGGAACCTAGATGGTGAAGTGGTATGTACAGTGACTTTAGTAAAATTCAGGGTGCGTGCTTCAATAGTCTCGGATGCTATGTAAATGTGTGGTGCTGGAAAGTCCCTTGGTGCAAAAAAATGCTTCCCACTGGCTATATCCTGTCGAATACAAACACCGGATATGAATTTTTTCCATCCATTGATATCCTGAGCAATATCCTAAGGATTTCATATTCCACCCCTACCCCAAGGGATTTCATATCCCATCCATTTATCTCCGATCAAACAAACGAGGCCTTAGTCCTGAGCTCTGTATTACGACATGTATATGATGGTAGCTAGCTAGGACCACTCAATAATTTTCCGTTATTTCATACTCCTTCCGTTTGTGTTTGTTAGTCCATATTCAGTATTCGTGACATATTTTAAATTGTCTATATCTTTCAATTTATAATGAGTTTTATGATTTTGGAAAATTCGTAATAATAGAACTAATTGAGATCAAATAAGATTCACATTGTGCGTTAATTAAATGGGCCAGTTGTTGTCAAGTCCACTATAGACATTTGGTAAAATATCGGGTCCACAGTGTAATTTTGTAAGGCCTCTAGTCCACCGCATGAACCAAAGTACAAAATTACCCTCTTATATAAAACCCCAAACGTCAACCCCTCACCTCCTTCTCTCTCCACCTGGGCCACACCCCACTTCACATCGTAGACCCAAAAATCAACGACCTCACCACCAATCCAGTGGAATCTAGCTTGTAGCCTCGGGAATCGAGCTCAACACCATCGCCAGAGACAAAACATGGAGACTCTGTTGACGCCAACAGAGATGGTGAAGGTGACTCCATCGACGCATATATTGGTCTTCCCCACACGATTTGTGCAAGAAGAACGAGTCGCATATGGTGTAGCTTCGAGAGGACCCAAAATTGGTCTTCCACAGGCCTCTCATTTCTCTTCTCTGCTGTTTTCATCGACTACTTTCTTGCTAGAGGCGCATATCGCTTGTTCTGTAAAGATTGTAAGGTCCTTTCCAGAGAGTGTCTAGTGGCCCAGCATAGACTTTTGGTGTTAGATATTGGTCTTAAGAGGAATAATAGACCGAGAAAGGAAACTAGAAGCCCACAGACTAAATGGTGGTTCCTAAGAGGGGAGAAGTAGATGTGTTCAAGGAATGAATGTCCCAAGAAATGGAATGGGGATTGGAATGCGATAGTGATAGTATGTGGAAGACAATGGCTGAGGGTATTAGAAGAATATCGAAAGGGGAATGGTTCAATTTCTAAGGAGACATGGTGGTGGAATGACGAGGTTTAAACCACAGTCAAAGCCAAGAAAGAATGCTTTAAAAAGTGACAAAATGACCGAAATGTGGAAAATTCTCAGAGTTACAAGTACACTAACAAGGAAGCTAAGAAAGCTGTTAGGGAGGCTAAGTTGAGAGCCTACAAAGATTTCTACACTAGACGCGATAGTAAAGATGGAGAAAAAAATATCTATAAGCTCATCAAGCTGAGAGAAAAGAAAGTTAAAGACTTCTCTCAAGTTAAGTGTATCAAAAGGTAGAGATTCGGTGGTGTAGATGAAAGATGAGGAGATCAAGGATAGATAGAAGACGTATTTCAAGAAGTTGTTAAACGAGAAACATGAAGGAGGCATTGATGAGGAGGAAGCTGATGTTTCTAGCGAGAAAATATAATACAAGTTCTATCGAAAGATACAAAAGTCTGACTGGCCAAGGGTTTAAAGAGGATGAAACCGGGTAAGGCCTTAGGACCAAATTGTATCCCTATTGAAGTGTGAAAAAACCTAGGTGATGTGGGGTTGACTTGGTTGACAAAGTTGTTCAACAAGATTATTATCTTGGAGGATGCCCAAGGAATGGAGGAGGAGTATCTTATATCTATCTACAAGAATAAAAGGGATATTCAAAATTGCAACAACTATAGAGGTATTAAGTTGATGAGTCATATAATGAAGTTGTGGAAAAGAGTTATTGAGCATTGATTGAGGATGGTGACTATGGTATCGAAAAAATAGTTTCGGTTCATTCCTGAGAGATCGACTATGGAAGCTATTTACCTACAAAGAAGATTGGTAAAAAAACACAGGTCAATGAAGAAGGATCTCCATATGGTTTTCATAGACCTAGAAAAAGCTTATGATAGGGTGCCTAGAGACATTACATGGTGGGTTCCGGAGAAAAAAGGAGTGACCACAGGGTATAACGATGTGGTTAGAGATATGTATGACGGTGACATCACTGTCATTAGATCACCAGCAGGGGAAACAAGTGAATTTCCCATCACAGTAGAGCTCGTACCTTTTTGCCTTAGTTATGGATGAATTGACTATACAGATTTAAGAGGATATTCCATATTGTATGTTGTTTGCAGATGGTATTGTCCTTGTAGATAAATAGTAATTCCATAAAAATCTATTCCACCATTTATATAGTCCCCCCTATTCCCATTCGATGATATGGACATGCGATCAATTTTTTTGGTATTTATCACAAATTTTTGGGGGTTTAGTACATAATTTATTTGTTAGTTACGTGAGGGTGTACGGGCTATGAACAAGTATGCTTTCGTACAACCAACTATTTAACCTCTTCTTCTTTCTTTTCCTTTCCCAAGTCACCACCATTGACCACAACCACCACCACTCGGTCCACCACATGCAATAGTAATTCCATAAAAATCTATTACACCATTTATATAGTCCCCCAAAAATTTCGAAAACGAAGTTGCCCCTGCCTACCCCTTTTTTTTGGTCACATGTAATTGCCCGTCTACCTTGCTTAGGAATGTTGTGTTCACCAATTGACCAATGAAAAAGGAAAAGGAGGACTTGACTTTTAAAATGCTGATGAACTGCTAAAATAAATACTCTAGTCAGAAAAGAATTTGGGAATGCAAAATCCAAAAAAAGGCCAGAGGAGCTTTTTGGAGTCTAATTATACTTTTACTCACAATTTTTTATTTTTTTTATACAAAATCTAATCTGTACATATCAACAAAAGACTAATTTTTTGAACTCCCATTATAATGCAAAAATCTATAATCGACAATACACAATTCAAACTCTTAAAAGTAATTGGCTTCCAAAACACCCCTAATCGTGTATTCTTGAGCAGGTATTATAATAACAATGGTCTATCTCTTCAGATGATAAATTCCATAGATTTTTCACATATTTTCTTGCAGCAGTTGACATCAATGAAATTGTCATAGCAGTTTTCGATTATGCAATTTTTGTAGTTTCTAAGTTGACAATAGAAGGGCTTGACCAGGGGTAGCTTCTTGCTAGCTCAGTTGGTCGTGTACCAGTATTTAAGTGTTAGGAGGTTCTACCATTCTAGTTTAACCTGATGGAACAGTATGAAAACTTATTGTAGTAATAAAAATTAACTAACCCGAAACTTCAAGGGGTTGGCCAAGTGGTCTTGGCCTAAGACTTAGAGGTTTGCTCCCACCTAAGGTCTTAGGTTCGATTTCCCTTGCCAGCAACTCTTGGGGTGGGGTCATCTCACCCCCACGCGTAAGCGTGTGAAACGGCTGTGGGAGGGGCTATAAGGATTAGTTCGAGGTTCGCGCTAGCATCCTATCGTCTGAGCCCAAAAAAAAAAAAAAGTTCACAAAGGAGAATGGCAGGGGACCAATTCTAGTTGTGTACTCCTCTTTGGGATACCTCACCCCACGCGTAAGCGTATGAAACGGCTATGGGAGGGCCTATAAGGATTAGTTCGAGGTTCGCGCTAGCATACTATCGTCTGAGAAAAAAAAAAAAGTTCACAATGGAGAATGGCAGGGGACGAATTCTTGTTGTGTACTCCTCTTTAGGATATTGGAGAATAGCAATGAACTTTCAACAGCCATAGCCACAACAAGCTTCAGGGGACCAAATCTTGTTGTGTACTCCTCTTTGGGATATTGGAAAATAGCAATGAACTTTCAACAGCCATAGCCACATTAAGCTTCATATCAATTAGGTGGACCTCAAAGAATTTATACTCATACATAAATTGAGGCGAAGATTTAAGTGCTTTTGCTACATCTCGCTGGCCTATTTGTTTGATAGAACTAATAACTAGTGACAGAATATATAACTTCATTAAACATATAATATCACGGGACAAATCTTTTGTGATCGATATTAAACATGCCACATATTGCGGATTACATATGCAAAATTTTAATCAAATACCAAATATGTAATATCCATGGATAAATTGTCTAGTAACCTGTCAAACAAACTGACCCGGTGTATATATTATCACAGGATCTCTATTGAAGACCGAATCAAATTTGGTTCAATTATTAGAGATCGATGAGTTTAATGATGATAACACATATGTTTAAATATTTTATCACGTAATTAAATTTGATTTAGTCTTCAACATTAGAGATCCTGTGATATACTATTTTATTATGTGATTAATCATTTCTGGCTGTATTACTTAAAGTCTCCCATATTGGAGTAGGAAACATGATCGCACAAGGCCAATTTTGAATGAAATGATTGATATGGAATATATTACTGACAAGATACAACATTAATTTGTTGGTCCAAAATAATTCAGTACATTTTGAAAGCTCGAGGTGAATTTTATGATTGGGACCTCTTACGTACTTTTACGAGCGAACAAAATAAACGGTAAATAAACCTAAAAAAACAAAAAATAAATAAAAAATAAAACAGGTACTGAGGTAGATTAAATTATCAAAAATAGTGGTCATTACAAGAGTGTAAAAGTATCACTTTAAGTCTTTGATATTACTCTAGCTTCTTGCTTTTTGAATGACAAAAGTAATAATTAGGCTAACATATTAGACTTATTTTTCATACTACCTAGTGTTACATCCTATAAATTTTGGAGCCATTTTTTTAAAAAAAATTGGGGACCCGAGGCGCAAGCATTCCTCGTCTTTTCTCACAGACGGGCTTGGTTTTAGGGCCTATACATTTCACATTCTACCTTGGGCAAATAATTTTAGAAAATTATTTCTCCCTTCATCCCATTTTAATAGTCATGTTTGGTTTCCAATGCAATTTTTAAATTGTTCTTATCCTTCAATCTACAATATTTTTAAAAATTTAAAAACTTTGTATAACAGACATAATTGAGAAAAAAAATTATAATATAAGATTCATATTTTTCATAACATTCATTATAGATTAAATGCTATTAAAAATTTATAAATTGCATTGGAAACCGAACCAGACTATTAAATGGAATGGAGGGAGTATTTGCCCCTAGAGCACGCAATATGATCAAATATGTGTTATCATCATTAAACTCATCTCTAAGAATTGAACCAAATTTGATTTAGTCTTCAATATTAGAGATCCTGTGATATACTATTTTATCATGTGATTAATCATTTCTGGTTGTATTATTTAAAGTCTCCAAGACTGGAGTAGGAAACACGATCGCATAAGTCCAATTTCGAATGAAATGATTGATATGGAATATATTACTTACTAGATACAACGTTAATTTTGTTAGTCCAAAGTGGTTCTGTACTTTTAGAAATCTGAATGATTGTCCAAGAATTGGATGAATTGTGTTGTCTTGGGTGGCTATCAATGTCAACTGAGAGAGAATAGATCTGGGGCCGTCCTTGACATTTTGGAAGCTCGAGGGAAATTTCAAGGTTGGGACCCCCTTACGTACTTTTATGAGCAAATAAAATAAATGGTAAATCAATACAAAAAAGAACAAAAAAAAACATGCAATTAGGTAGATTAAATTATCAAAAATAGTGATCATCACAAGAATATATAAGTATCACTTTAAGTCTTTGATATTACTCTAGCTTCTTGCTTTTTTAAAGGCAAAATTTGTAATTACGCTATCATATTAGATTTATCTTTCATACCTAGTATTACATCCTATAAATTTTGGAGCCATTTTTTAAAAACATTTGGGGACCCGAGGCTCAAGCCTTCCTCTTCTTTTCTCACGGATGGCTCTGGTTTTAGGGCCTATATATTATCATCCTACCTTGGGGCACATGGTGGTTACATGCCCCCCTCCATTCCTTTACTCTATTTGTTTAGTGCAGCCACAAGAAAAGTGTGGACAGCGCCACGCGGCTCAAAAACTTTGTATTTTAAAAATAAAAACGAAAACGAGTCGCCAGCTGGGATTTATTTAGAAAATGATTTTGGTACTTGAGAAACCGTTTAGAAAAATAATTGATGACTCTCGTGCCGTTTTGGAAAAGATATGATCTGCGAAAAGATTCTTTTGGATTCGGGAGCCAGGCTACGAACGGGGAAGGTTTTGTAGAAAAGCACTCTGCTCGCCTGGGAAATTCCCGGTCTTTACTAAATATTTGTGGGATTTTTAGAAAATGTTTTATTATAAAACTTTTAACGAATAATTAAGCAAATAATAAGACAATAAATAACATGATTTTATGAAACCATAACGGAAATAAAATTGAATTAAGAAGGGCTAAACAGTAATAAAACAAAAGTCAGGGGTGAAACTGTAATAAAACATTCACGGTCGTACGAAAACAGGGGTGAACAGGGGAGAAACAAAGGGGATTTTTATTTCCAAAAGGAAGCCGTAGGGCTTACACTAAGGGGCCGTACGATTGGGGTAGGTAGCCGTATAGCTAGCTACTCCTCCCTTAACATTTTAAAAAATTTGTTTTTGGAAACAGAAGCCTGTTTTTGCTTTAAAATTGATTTTTTCTTTGTAAATACACCCCAAATAACCTGTTTTTGTTTAAAAATAGGTTAATGAAACAAAATGTATTTCCCACGTGAATCGTGTCGTGCAATTATCGAGAAAAATCGCCCGATACGGGTCCGGGAAACCGATTTTTGTTTGAAAACTAACACCCGAGTCTTAAAATGGTTACTGGAACCATTCTCGACTCGGGGAAATCCCCTCAGAGGACCGGAGTTAGAAACTTGGCTTAAAGAATGCGTTTATACCTTCGGGATACGAACAGTGTGTGAAAACTTTGATATTTTTGGTAGCAGAATTCGGGTGAAGGGTTTTGTATGTTTTGAGTGGTACTGGAGACTTGAAATTGAGGATGAAAAGAGGAATTTAAAGTTTGGAAGTTTACTGGAGGTTTTAACATGGGTTTTGCGCCGCGGTTCGCCGGAAAACTTCATCAGGAATCACTCCATCAATCTCTCTTAGTGTATCTCACCCCTGTCTGAACAAGGAGGAGGAGGCGATATATATAGGTGCAGGAGGTTGACTGAATCACGCAAAAGATACGGAATGATTAACCGAATCGAATAAAATCTCTGCGTGCCCCAATTTTCTGGGATTTTCTGGCAGTGGATAACGATTCCAGCCGTACGGCTTGGATGGGGAGCCGTACAGCTAGGATGAGAAAAAAGGGAACCGTACAGCTTGAGTTGATTTTTGAGCCAAACTTTGCGGGGCCGCCCTGGGTGCTACCGAACTCCGTTTTGCGCGTGGTTGGTACCGTTGGAAAGCTTGTTAAGTCTAATTTCTAAACCAAGTAGTTTGAACACAAAACAATTTGTACATCAAAAGTTATGATGATTTTACCCTCAGGTGGTCGGAAAAAGAGTCGTTTTGATAAAATCCTCATATTTCCCTCATTTCAAAATGGATTGAGACATATTATATATCAAAAAAGAGGGTTTTTAATGTACTAGAATATGGTGTAGAGTAGGGTTTGTCTTGAAGATATTTTCCTTGGGTTTTTGTACAAAAAGATTATTCCAAAGCTTCTGAGGCACATTTTGACTTTTACCACCATTGGGGAGCCGTCCGGCCACTTCTTTGAGGATATTTGGGAGGTCCAAATTGGGGTGTCTACAAAGAGTGACCTAAAGAAAACGTCAAACTTTCAATTAACCGAGCAAAGACGCAATAGTCGATAGACACGTTTGCTCAACTAACGTTTAAGTTGTTTTAATAAATGTAAAGGTACAGAATTTTGAGGTACAAAAAAGATGTCGGGTCCACACAAATGATCGAAATCGTTCATTTTACTGAGATAACTCTTATACCTTAATTCCCTTCGAAAATCAATCGAATACTGGGTTTTCCTTTTTTGTGTGTGAACAGATGAATATTTCAATCATTTTATTGAGATAACTCTTATACCTTAATTCCCTTCGAAAATCAATCGAATATTGGGTTTTCCTTTTTTGTGTGTGAACAGATGAATATTATTAAGTGCTTGATCTATTCCTTCACGTCTCGATACAAAATAAAAAATCGAATATGTAAAAATTATGTTTTGCAAAATGCACGACTCATTTGAGATGGACCATACAATACCACTCTATGCATAATCAAAACTGGGCATGCCAAATTATATCTGTAAAAATTATGTTTTGCAAAATATAGTACTTTAATTTACAAGAATGTTATAAAAGTACTATTGGAAAGGAAACAAATAGCAGTATTAAATAATAAATGAAGTAAGGCAAAAGATAAAAATAAACAAATAATTAAAGTAGAAATCAAAATTTGAAGTTTTCGTTGCTTCTTATATTTTTCTCCTCTCCGAATTACTTTGTCTGTTATACTATTACTCAAGAGGAGGATGTCAACATTTCATTATTCCTCATGACATAAAAAACACTGGAGTTAGTGGTTTAATTAATGGATGATGCGTACACGCAAGAATTATTTCTTACAACTTGTACTAATCAAGCTATCATGACGAAACTCTGTCAATTCAAGTAAATTAATTTGTGGATGCTAGCCTGGGTTTTGTCTTGGAACCGAAAAGAGAAATTAATTTTATTTTGTTTGCTGAAACAGTTACTTGGTGCCATATTCAAAACTGGGCATGCAAATTAGTACTCATGATTCTGGATTGTGTCCTAATTTTAATTTAAATGTAAGATATTACATCTACCCCAAGACAAGTTTAAAATTGGGACACAATCCAGAATCATGAGTAACCCACATGCATGGTGGTTAAGGAGATGTGACACCCCTGAAAACCAAATCTATGTATTTTTTTTTAGAAACAAAGTACTATAATTGGATACCTTTTAAGTGAGGTAAAGTCGAAATTAAAAAAAAACAAAAAATAAAAACTAGTAAATTAGAATCATTGCATGTATGCTGCAACGTGTAGTTTGGGAGCAAACTCGAAAGTCTAATCATTTTAATTTCGTACATGTGGCTAAGCCATCTATCTATCTAGGGAAGAAATTTGCACTGAAAGGGGACTAAGTTACTCGAAATGAGGTTTATGCATTAACAGTGCTCATGGACCGGGATCCCTTGGTACTGTCGATTCACCATTGTCTTGGAAAAAGGTTAACTTGAGCGTGCATTGGATTGCATAGCCAAATTCAAGACGGTAATCAACCATTGAATTACCTTGTCTCATCTAAGTGCATTCTAATTCTTTGTTTTCACGATTGAGTTAGCAATTTCGATTGGCATTTGAACATTTTATGAGGAATTATCCATGTAGTTAATGGAAAGCTTCGTCCTAAATTTGTTCTTGGTGCTTACCAATATTTGGGAAACGGAGTGGGTGCTGTTCACTTGGGTGCTATGCATCGTGTTATGCACCCCTCGGCCATTTGATTGTGTTTTGGACGACTTGGATGTACTTTGATTTTTTACCGGTAAAAATAAATCAAAATTAAATTTAAATTGCGGAATGCATCTGGGCTGTCCAAAACATGATCAGATGGTCGAAAAGTGTACAGCACAGTGCATAGCACCCCAGTCACCCACCCCTGGTCCCAATATTTGGCAGGGTATATGATGTCAACTTGGAACCAAATTTGCATGTACAAAAAACGTGTAACCAAATTTAGGGTAAACATTTTTTTCCATTTTTATTTTTAATTTCTTAATTTTTATCTTATTTATTTAATTTTAATTTGGTCTCAACTAAATTATGATTTTTACATTTTAATTTGACTTTATACTTAAATTTTTTATATTATTATAATTAGTTAATTAATTTGTCTTAAAAATGAATAATAAACAGAAAAAATCTACTCCCAGCACGCTTGGTGTTGTACTAATTTTTTTTTTTTTTGTCAAAAAGGAAGTGTTATTAATCTAAAAGGCAAAAGCTTGCATATAAGAAAGTTGGAAAAAAACTGAAAGGCAAAATGGAAGTCCACAAACCGGATCAACCATCAGAGAGACCTAGCCCTCCAAATTCTAATCAATAATAATAAATCTCCTCCAAATTCTAATCAATATTGCCTCCAAATTTTGCTCCCGACTCGCTTGTTGCTATACCCATTACTTCGAACCACAAACAAAGACGTACGTTATAACGAACAACTCATCCTTTAGCTTCGTTCGATGCATGCTCCCACCACCATAATGGGATGGGTGGTACTGAGTAATGAGGGTGTAAGAAAACTTGCACGTAGGGATCACTAACATGGGCAATAGTTATTTCCTGGCGCTTTCAGATTGGAACTGGAGGGGATCTCAATGACAAGTGGGTAAAACAACCCACAACATTCTCGTCAAATGTGTGAAGTACAAGGTTGTTAAATAAATAATATTAAATAAATAAAAGAGAAAAATATTAAATAAATATTAAATAAATAATAGAGAAAAAAGGTAAATAAATAATTAAATTAAATAAATGAATTAAATAAAGAAATGAAATTATATAAATAATTTAAATTAATTAATTAAAGGAGGGGGATAAATAAATAATTAAATAAATAAAATAAAAGACTTAAGAAATTATTAAACGAAGAAATGAGTTTTAAAAAAAAAGAGCAAAAGGTGTGATGGGACGTGTCGGGAGAAAGAGGGGTATTACGGGAAAGTCTGTGGGGCCGGGAGGGGGTGTGTGTGTTAGGGGGGGTGCGAGAATAAATTTTCTTCTTTCAAACTCAAAACCCTCTCTCTCTCGTATGTGTGTGCGCGCGTGCATGGAGGCCTCTAAGTTCCTCTAGGTAATATTATTAGTGTTTAGAACAGCAGTGATATTCGACAGTGAGGGAGTTGAAGCCTTTCACAAGGTCTACCAGGAGTTCGAATCCTTCGAAGCTGTTGAAGTGAAGCAACTGCATAGAACTGGCTTCCACTTTCAACCTAAAAAGCATTGGATCAACGGTACTGTAATCCTATATCTATATATTTGCATACAAAAAAATATATTTCGTCTTCTCCTTAAAAATCAAATTAACTCTTTTTGTTTTTATGTATTGTTTTTTCAAACCTAATCTCACTGCAAAATTGGATCTTTGTAGTCAAGGCAATGTAATTAGCCAATTTAATTTAATCAATTTTTTGTCCATAACTCTTTGAGATACGTGAATTTTCTAATTTGTCGTTCAGGCGGCAAAGTAGGGTAATGGTTTGCAACTAGGATTGGATATGTAAACGTATTCGGAAATATGTATGAACTCTTATTTCGACATTGGATTTTTTTTCCTACTTTGATCTTTATGTATTAATTTTTTAGATTCTGATTTTTGTTCATATAGATACATACATTCCAAGATACATATCTAATACCTATAGAAAGATTGTGACAGATATAGTAGCTACTTATACGTTGTGAAAATTATAAACAGAAAAAAAAAATTATTATGAATATACCAAATAAGAGTGAAACAATGTGGAGTCTCCGGGTTTATGAAGGAAAGTTTTTTGTTTTGTTTTGTTTTGTTCTTTTTTTGGGATTGGTAGTTTTAGGAAGAAATTTTGGGCCACGCTAGCCTCCATGATAGAGATACCGCTTGGATTCCAAATGCGACCGTTAGTTATTGAGCAACGCCGCCGCAAACGCTGCCGCAATAGAAGAAGAAGATGGGAAGCCGTGGTATGGAGATGTTAAGAACTTTCTAGAGAAGAGAGAATACCCACAAGGGGTAAGTTCTAAGGACATGTTAACGCTACGTAAGCTAGCCGCACATTTTTGTGTTTGTGGATTATACCGTAGGGCTCACTTGGGCCCCAACCAGCTTTGTGTAACCAGGGAAGAAAGCGAGTTGTTAATGAAGGAAATTCACGAACGGATTTGTGGGCCTCATATGAATGGGGGCATGTTGGCCAAAAAGATTCTCCGACAATGGTACTATTGGACCACAATGGAAGCAGATTGCGCGGACTATGTACGATGGTGTCACAAGTGCCACAATCACTCCAACCACCTACATATTCCTCCGTCAGAACTCTACAGTATGACGACCCCATGGCCATTCTCCACTTAGGGCATAGATGTTATTGGGAAAATCACGCCACCTGGCACTTTCAAGGATGAGTTTATTTTGGTAGCGATTGTTTACTTCACCAAATGGGTGGAGGCAGCTTCCTATGCCACTCTCAAAGCCACCCATGTGGTGAAGTTCATAAGAAACAATATCATTTATCGGTACAGAGTGCCCCATGAGATTATCTGTGACAACGGCTCACATTTCTGAGGGATTACGAAGAAGCTTTTCCGAGAGTTTGGAATCAAGAATCATAGGTAGTCCACTTATCGGCCTCAAACCAACGGAGCCTTGGAAGCAGCTAATAAAAATGTGAAGAAGATTCTTAGAAAGACGGTGGATACCTACAAAGACTGGCCTGACAAGTTGCTTCTAGCTCTGTAGGGGTATCAAACTTCTGTGAGAACATCAACGGGTGCAACCCCCTATTCTTTGGTATATGGGATAAAGGCAGTCCTTCCCATCGAGATCGAACTCCGATCATTGAGAGTGCTCGCCGAAACCAAGACAATTGACAAAGATTGGGTAAGGGATCGGTATGAAGAATTAGCACTGCTAGATGAGAGAAGGCTAAGGGCAGCCCATCACGTGCCAGGGTATCAACGTCAAGTTGCACGCGCATTAAACGAGAAGGTGAAGCCAACGGACATTCAAGTAGGGGATCTCGTGTTGAAAGCAAATCGGCCCCATGTGTCAGAACCTAGGGGCAAGTTCAAACCCAATTGGGCTGGGCCATACATCGTGAAACGTGTACTTAGTGGCGGAGCCACCTACATTGTGGATTTAGATGGGATGTACTTTTCATCACTGGTTAACATAGATAAGTTGAAGAGGTATTACGCTTGAGAGATGCTCGTTGGGTTGAAAACCACAGGGGTGGGCAACACCAAGCAAAAATTAGAGCAGCCTGCTAGTTTGAAAAACCACTTTGGGCGATGTGGACGGCCACTTCCGGCGGTTCCCGGAAAAAAATGTTTTTGATTTAAAATATGAGTCGCCACCCGGGATTTAATTTAGAAAATCTTTTTGGTACCCGAGAAACCGTTTGAAAATAATCGATGACTCTTGTGCCGTTAGGAAAAGATTTGATCCGCGAAAAAGATTCTTTTTGGGTCCGGAAGCCAAGTTACGGGCGGGGAAGGTTTTTGGAAAAGCACCCCGCTCGCCCGGGATATTCCCGGTCTCTACTTAAATATTTGTGGGATAAAAATGTTTTATTGAAAATCTTTGACAATTAATCAAATAAATAACAGGAAATAACAAGTAAAATCAAATTAACAGGACTACAAGGAAATAAAATAAAGTGAGGGGACTAAATGTTGATAAAAGAAATTTGAGGGAAAAAGTGTAATTTTAAAATGTAAACCGCACCAGAGAATGAGAAAACAGGGGAGAGTTTACTGGAAAACAGGGGAGAGCAGAGGGAGACCGTCCGGCTCTCCAAGAGAGCCGCCCGACTCTGAGGTTAGAGCCGTCCGGTTCAAGTTTGAGGCCGGCCGGTCCACTGGTCATTTTGGAAAATATTTTCTGTTCTCTGGAAGGAAAGGAGTTTTGACTCGAAAATTGTTCTTTTCCTTACACAAAAATTCTCCTCAGAGGAGTATTATCGTTTAGAAAATATTTTGGGGAGGAAAATATATCCCAAGAGCAGACCGAACCGCGTGATTACGATAAAAATCACTCGTTTCGATACTTCGGGAGGATTTTCGCTATAAATAAGCTTTTCCCGGACCCGAAAATAACTTACAGGAGTTATTCCGAGTTCGGGAAGAAACCCCTCAAAAAGAGCGCGGTTACTGAATCCGGCCCAAAAATACGATTTTTATACCTTGATTGAGTTGATTCGGGCGCCGAAGGAAGTTGGTTCTTCCTTGAGTTTGATTCACAATACTCTTGAAGATTTCTGGAGTTGAGTAGGAGGATTTATACACCATATAGCTTTTCTTTACGGTCTCTGGTATCGTAAAACCTGGATTTTCTTAAAATGAGGGAGTGAGCTTTGATTTTATAGCCGTTTGAGTTGTCCACCGGATCACGCGAAAAATTTCCGTCATCATGATATTCCCCGACGCGGGGAATATATTCTCTGAAATAAATCTCTGAACCCGGATTTTCCGACAAGACAGATAATAGACAGAGCCGGCCGGTTCTCAAAGAGAGTCATCCGGTCCTGTTGTCAAAGCCGTCCGGTTCTCACAAAGGAAAACGGCCGCCCGGTCTAGCTATTAAAACCGTTCGGCCCTCTACTCCTTACTCCTAAAAATTCTCTGTTTTATTTTCAAATGGTTTTAAAGGCGCGATCGATCATTTCAAGGTATTACACATATTCTCATTTATTCATCATCGGGGAGACGCAGGGTCAAAATTGGGGTGTCTACAGTTGCCCCTCTTCGACGCGGCTTAGTTATCATTCTGTGATGCAAGTTGCGTCGAAGATAAAGAGACATCCCAATTTCGGTTGCCCTAACATTAGAGAATAAAATCAATGAAACGTGGTTGAGCCCCTAAGGTTTCCTACGTACCCCGTTTGTAGGGATCATACCAGACGTAGTTCATCGGGGCCGTCATGAAAATTGACACCTCATTTTTCAACGAGGGAAAAACAAGTAATATTCAGTGAACAAAACTGACGAATGTCTTGAAGGATTAAACGCCGTGTAAGGGCTTTAAATGAAAACTTTTAATGCCGTACAAGGACTTACATGAAAGAAAAAATTAAAATGCCGTACAAGGACTTACATGAATTTTTTTTAAAATGTCGTACAAGGACTTACGTAAAAAAAAATATTTTAAATGGAGGAAACCTTTTCAAATGCCGTACAAGGACTTACATGAAAAAAACATTTAAAATGTCGTACAAGGACTTACATAACTTTTGCAAAATGCCGTGGAAGGACTTACATTATATGAAAACGTTTTAAATGCCGTGGAAGGACTTACATTACATGACTTTTGAAAAATGCCGTGGAAGGACTTACATTATATGAAAACTTTTTTAAATGCCGTGGAAGGACTTACATTATATGAAAAACTTTTTTAAATGCCGTGGAAGGACTTACATTATATGAAAACTTTTTTAAATGCCGTGGAAGGACTTACATTACATAACTTTTGAAAAATGCCGTGGAAAGACTTACATTACATGAAAACTTTTTAAAATGCCGTGGAAGGACTTACATTATATAAAAACTTTTTAAATGTCGTGCGGGGAATATATTACATAACTTTTTAAATGCCGTACAAGGGCTTACATGAATTTTTTTTAAATGTCGTACAAGGACTTACATGAAAAAAATTTAAAATGCCGTACAAGGACTTACATGAATTTTTTTTAAAATGCCGTACAAGGGCATACATGAAATTTTTTAAATGTCGTACAAGGGCTTACATGAAATTTTTTTAAATGCCGTACAAGGACTTACATAAATTTTTTAAATGCCGTACAAGGAAATTTTTTTTTAAATGAGACTGTGATTTGTTCGGAGTCACGAAAGTGCTTATGACCGGTTCTGGGTCAAGAAAGTGTATATGAAAGTGATTGTGACCGTTCGGAGTCACAAGAGTGCGCGTGACTTGTTCGAAGTCACAAAAGTGCTTATGACCAGTTTTGGGTCAAGAAAGTGCATATGAAAGTGATTGTGACCGTTCGGAGTCACAAGAGTGCGCGTGACTTGTTCGGAGTCACGAAAGTGCTTATGACCGGTTCTGGGTCAAGGAAGTGTATATGAAAGTGATTGTGACCGTTCGGAGTCACAAGAGTGCGCATGACTTGTTTGGAGTCACGAAAGTGCTTATGACAGGTTCGGGGTCAAGAAAGTGATAGTGACCGTTCGGAGTCACAAGAGTGCGCGTGACTTGTTCGGAGTCATGAAAGTGCTTATGACCGGTTCTGGGTCAAGGAAGTGTATATGAAAGTGATTGTGACCGTTCGGAGTCACAAGAGTGCGCGTGACTTGTTCGGTGTCACGAAAGTGCTTATGACCGGTTCGGGGTCACGAAAGTGATTATGACCGTTCAGCGTCACAAAAGTATATGTGACTATTCAGAGTCACTAGAGTGCATGTGTTGTAAATTGTTTCTAGTGAAAAATTCAGACCGCAGAGGTTAATGCCAAGGAAGACTTTAAGAACACAATGAGTGCTTATAGAGGATTTTAGTTTTGAAAAACTGTCACTGAGGAATTTAGATTGAAGAATCGTCCCGAAGGATGGTTGTGTGAGACTCAGGTTTCGACACTTGATGGCCTAATGACAACATCCCCTTTTTTTTTTTGAAATGGTAGGAGGCACAACGGGGTGTCTCTTGCTTTACTGTCTTTCCTTTTGGCCAAGGTTTGGAACTCGGGCTGGTTCTTCAGGTTTAAGCTTTGACCCTTGGATTTGTTTTTGTTAAGGCTGGAGCTTGCGGCTTTGAGCCTTCTTGAATCCCGGCGAATGCTTGCCCCGGTATATGGTTAAAGGTCAACGTGCCCCAGTTCTGGATTTGGGCACATGATTGCCCCAGTGAGCAGACGTACCCCAGCCTTGGACAAATGTGCTCCTCAGTTCTGAATCTGTTGGTGGTTTTTGGCCACCCATTGACTTGTGTATCCGAATGTAGATTTTTCCTTGTATTGAAATCATCTTCCACGAGTCTAAGACTAACAAGACCATTTAGGGCCTGACTGGATAAAGACCTTGTGTGAATTTGGACAAGGTCTAGACGGAGGAGTGACTTTACAATGATGCCCCTTGGCAAGACATGGATAATGAAGTGTATTTTTGACAAGACCATGCTGACTGAAAGGATTTTACAAGACTGGCATGGCCGAAGGATTTGATCGGCCATATGGACAACAAAGTGTACTTTAATATGACTGGCAAGGCCGAGGGATTTGATCGGCCTTTTGGACAAATGTGGTGGGTTCTGAAAAGACCATGTTGACTTGAGCTTAACAAACTCGAGGATGGCAAAATGTGCCCCACAATTGATATTAAAATTGTCATGACAAAATTGAGTTTTTGATGACTTTCCCTTCGGGATTTTGAAATTATTTCACTCCGTCAAATGATGATCATTCAAATCAATTATGCTGTCAAAACACGAGATTTCTTATTATGAACCCATGCCCTGGGTTGCTGATGATGATCTGAGTTGCCCTAATTTGGAGGGCTGTTGTTGAAGACACAATGATGTGCCCCAGTTTGGATTTCTGCTTTGGCTAACGCCACTGTTTGCACAATGCTTCGACTTTTAAGGGAGATTAAACTGTTCCTTTTTCGACTTGGATTCTCACTATCAAGTTGCGCTTTCAATCTGAAAGGACTTTATTCAGGTTATAATGGGGTCAAGGTTTTGGGCTTGACAAATAAAGGATAATAGGCTCAAAATCTTATTTTATTTCGGGTTATTGGAGCTAGCAGCTATCTTGAACTACATTGGTGCCCCTTCTTGCTTTCAATGGGCATTTTCTTTGTGCCCCATTTTGCTCGAGCATTTCCACAATTTGTTGTGCCTATGTGTTTGGCACCTTCATTCTCTTGAAATTTGGACGTGCCACTGGAAACTATGCGTTAGGCACGTTCTGGAAGTTTTGATATGCCACTGGAAATCATGCCGTGTGCATCTTCTGGAATTCTTGATGTGCCTTTGGAAATTATGCGTTGGCACTTTCATATCTCTTATTTTACCCCAGTGTGGGGGATAGCTGCCTAGCAAGGTTCTTTTTCAAAGAAAATGTTTCAGGCTCAAAAGGGCTTTCAAGGGGGTATATTTATCTGGGAAATAAAAGCAAAGAATGCCTTTCTTCATTTTGAATCGTGCCACTTGATAGAGAAAATCTGTCATGCTCTAACTTTTGCCTAGATCATGTTTTGAAGTTTTGATCTAGCGAGCTTTTTGCCTTAACTTTTGCCTAGGCTGCCTTTGCGGGTTTTCGACCTAGCAGACTTTTTCTATGCCAAAGCATTTCTTCTTGATGGCACTGGGGAATGGTGTCCGGAATTCCTTCTTCTTTCGCAGGGCAAGGATTCAATCTCGTGTTTTGAAGTGATTCTCATGATTCTCAAATGATGGTGGAAAACAATTCCAAGAAACTCAAGTTTATTATGACAATTTCAACACGAAGCTGTGACATAAAAGTTATTGAAAGTTGTGACCGAACCACAGAGGGTTGCCTACGTATCCCTTTGCAAGGAATCAGGTCGTGCGTAGTTCGGAACTACAATGCTGACTCTGTTTTTGGTTTTTTGACATTAATAGGACATTACAGACTCGAATTTTGAGGACAGACACAAACTAGCAAAAACATGAAAGACTCGAAGTACAACCTGACGCAACTAAGACTTGAAAAACTTGACCCCAAGATTTGGCCCGACTTGCATTCTCCCAAGATTCGTGGAAGATTGAGCTATTGCATAATCACTGATGTTTCATTGGTTAAGCACGGTTTTCAGCTTTGCCAGGGATGGATCCATTGTCAATGAGATCTTGAATTTCATGGCGGAAGCGGTGGCACTCATCGGTAGCATGACCGGGTACTTGATGGAAGGCACAAAAGGCATCCAGGTTGTGATTGGACGGAAGCTTTTGTGGAAGAGGAGTTGGTTGGAGTGGTCTAAGGAAACCGTCTTTGAGGAGTTCCTCATAGACCGAGGATATGGGTGTGGTGAATTTGGAAAATGATCTTTGTTGGTCTTTGGGCCAGTTGATTTGAGTTGTGGTCTTGGTTGGCTTGGCTTTTCTGGTGTTGTTGATTGTGAACTTGGAGGAAGTAGCTGTATACTGGGTGCTGCAATCTCCGTAGTAAGCCTTTTCAAACTTTGAATCATAATCACCTATCCCAAGGACACCATTCTGTATCGCTTCCTCAATGGCAAGGCCTGCTTGATAGAATGTTTTTAAATCTGCAGAAGTCTGAAACACCACCAAGTGTTTAGCAATGTCTGGTGACAGGTTGTGAGTAATGATTCTCATCTGTTCCTTTTCAGAAGGCCTGTCAATCATCTGAGAGGCTTTCTCTCTCCACCTTTTGACAAAATCAGCAAAAGATTCATCTTTCCCCATCTTTGTTGATTCCAGTTCTCGAATAGTCATTTCAAGCTGGATGTTGTAGTTGTACTGGGTTACAAAGGCTGCCCCAATGTCATCCCAAGTCCTTTTCTTTGAAATGTCCAGATTCAAAAACCATCGCAGTGCCGGTCCCGTGAGTGTTTGTTGAAACATTTGGCCCATTGCGTCTTTTCCTATGTCATACATAGACAGAGTGCCCACATATGTTTGCAGGTGAGCTTTCGGATCGCCGCTTCCATCGAACTTACCCCAATAAATTGGCTCGAATCGCTCTGGGAGCTTGGCGTCTGGGAACAGGCATAATTTTTCCATATCAATGCCTATAATGGCTATCTTTTCCTCTTTCTGAACAGACTCCTTAAGCTTGGCGATTTTAACCATCATTGCTTCCAAACCCTGATTGTCTTGTAGGTGGCCTTTTGGTGGACCTTCTGGTGGTGGTGGGAGCCGGGAGGTTAATTCCTGAATCATGAGCATCATTTGGGCCATCTGCTTGTTGTTGTTTTCCCATTGCTCCTCCATGGCTTCTTTAAGGACCTTGATCTCAGTTTTCTTCGTTGAATCAGTGGCTTTCGACATTGAACCTGACTGTACTGTTTCTAACTCAATCCGAATTAACTGCTGTTTGGGATTGTTTGTCGGGTCAACCTTTGTTCTGAAAAAGTCGACTTCAAGTGGTAAGGTTTTCTTGTTTGGCTTGACGGCTGGGAATTGACAGTAAAGAAAAAT
>JAXBDA010003777.1:0-32563 GCA_036023075.1 Gaultheria prostrata | reverse complement strand
AATACTGCATCCGAGTCAACCCAAAAGATCCACTCAGCCTCCGGGTGGGCCAACATCGTTGCCCGAAGCAGTTCTAATTTGGCCCAAACGCCTACTATTTTCGGGTGCAAAAAGGCGTTGTTATAGACGATATCGTAGCCGTGGATCCGACAGTAATCCACCTTGTTCTTGAAAAGCCTCAAGAGCAAACTATCCCCGATCGGATTCTTACACGGCCACGGCTGCGATCCAGTCACCATAAAAACCCGATCCTCTGCTCCAGTGGCAAACGACGGATGATGCTTCAGCCACTCCCTTCTCTTCTCGTCCCACTTCTTGATTGGATTCCCTATCAAATAACTCAAGGCCGGGTCATCGTAAAACGTTTGGTCCACCGGGTCGTGAGTCTCGTGACCCAAGTTAACGCCTTGATCACTCACTTTGGCACAATGTGTCGTATTTTCACAGCGTTTTTCTGGCATTATCGTCGTCTTAGCTACATCTAACAATGTAGGATAACTATGGAAAGGTGAAAAACTCCAAAGCATTAACAGAGCCACCCCTGCTCCGCCTATGAACATGGGTTTGCTCGGACTTTTGGTTTTCACCATTTTCGCAATTTTCGCAACTATTACAATTACTTTGCCCATACCCACGTCTGAAATGATAATCAGAGTGAGTTCGAAGACTCAGTAACAAATCATTGAACACAGAGAGGCCCAGAATTGTCTTATAAATCTTTCCTCACACAGATATGAGGAATGCGCGCAGAGAGGAGGAGGAGTGGGAAAAAACTATTTCAAATGGGGTAAATGATGTGAATAACAAAAGGCTTGGAGGATAAAAACTATTTCAAAAACAATTCCAAATGGGAAAAAATGTTACATAATTTCCTATTTTGTTCCGAGTCTAGATCCCTACCATGACTGGATGGTATGAGCGTTGAATTTCTCTCAAAGTCTGGCGTTTGTTTTTTTTTTTTTTAATATTTTTGTTAATTAATCTCTCGACTGTTGGACCTTTCCATTAATAAGTTTGCACACCCACATGCAGCTCAAGCTCCGGGGCCGGGGAATCTATTTCCCAGAGTGGAGGGATGGAGTGAGGGAGGGGACTCCTAGAGGAGTTGACTAAAAGCTCGTATATTGCGCAAATGAACACATGAACAACTTTTAGGATCAGGTTTTTTATGTTTTTTTATCTATTGGTTTTTGGTTATTTTAGCTTCTTTCTGACCTGGATCGGATTTTATTGGATCGGTTTGTCACGTGGGAAAAAAATTTGTATGAGCAGGCACCGCGTGGTGTCTGTGCGCACACATCCGGCCATCCAAAAGTGTTCTGGACGGTCAGATTTCTCCCACTCTCTCTCTCTCTCTCTCTAAAATTTTGGGCCATCTAAAAGTGTTTTGGACGGCCGAAATGTGCGCTTGAGCATCACATAGGATGGTGCCTGCTCGGTACTGAAAAACACCTCGTCACGTGGGCGACTGTTGACATTAAAATTTCGGCATTGCCTAATCGCCGTCCAAATTAATTGAGATGAATAAACAATCTTGATTAATTAAAAGTCAAAGTCAACACTTCAAATGAATAATTGGGTCCGTCAAATTTTGTGTTTAGTCCGTTTGATATTCGTGGAAGACCAAGAAAATACGTTGGGCCGCAATTGACTTGCAAATAAGTCAAGAAATTGGGCTAGCCCAAGCTTACAGCCCCTTTGAAAATAACGCTATAAGAAAGTTAAATAATAAATATATTATTTATCTTTTCGGGTTAATATAATTCCTAAAAAAATAATAATAAAAGAAGTCAAAATATTCTTTTAGGAAATGAGATCAAATCAATCTTCTTGATTGATAATCAAAATTACCCTGATTGATAATCAAATTATCTTGATTTATAATCAATCACAAATTACCAAATTTAAACCTCTTTTCTTGAGCCTATAAATAGAGGCTCATATGAAAAAGAGAGGGACTTTTGACCCTTTGCTTAGCATTCAACCAGAGCTCTCGAGCAATTCTTCAGCAACTTGCAAAGAATCATCAAGCACCAAGAACAACGTGCCGATTTCTTCACAAGTTCATCATCAACAAATCAAAGTCATCTTCAAACAAACAACAACTTGCAAAGAATCATCAAGCACCAAGAACGTGCCGATTTCTTTACAAGTTCATCATCCAACTAATCATCCTACAAATCAAAGCCATCTTCAAACTTTGTTCTTCAGTTCATTCAACTCGAAGATTTACAAAAAGTTATCATTTGTGCGATTCAACAACAAGCACTCAAGCCGTTGAAACGTACCGAAGATCAAATCAGAGGATTTTCTTTTGTTCTTTTATCATAAAAGAGCATTAATTAGAGGTTGTACGCGCATTAAATTCAAATCAATATATATATATATATATATATATATATGAAGAGGATCTTATAAGGGCTCCCTTACATAAGCTTATGTAAGGCGCTATGTAAGGGATTTTTTGTTCAAGATTGAATTTCAACAATCTGAGACGATCCGAACCGTTAGATGTGTTTAAAACATGTTTTCAAGGTCCAACGCTAGGATTCGTAAAAAAAAATACCCGGAAGGGCTTGATCCGAGCATTTTTTGATAAAAACGTACATATAAGTTTTTAATCGAAAAATGCTCGGATCAAGTCCTTCCGAGTATTTTTTTTTTACGAATCCTCGCGGTGGACCTTAAAAACAAATTCTAAACGCATCTAACGGTTCGGATTATCGAAATTCAATCTCAAACGAAAAATCCCTTACATAAGCTTATGTAAGAGATTTTTCATTTGAGATTGAATTTCAACGATCCGAGACGATTCGAACCGTTAGATGTGTTTAAAACATGATTTTAAGGACCAACGCGAGGATTCGTAAAAAAAAACCCGGATCAAGCCCTTCCGGGTATTTTTTTTACGAATCCTCGCGTTAGACCTTAAAAACACATTCTAAACGCATCTAACGGTTCGGATTGTCGAAATTCAATCTCGAACAAAAAATCCCTTACATAAGCTATGTAAGGGAGCCCTTATAAGATCCTCTTCCTATATATATAGGAGCCCCTTCACATAAGGGCCCCTTATGGTAAAATACCATGCCGACCAAGGGTTTTTTTGACTTTTCGGATCAAATTTTGACGATCCGAACCGTTCAATGTTTTTAAAATGTGTTTTCAATATAGCGTTTTTACCGAAAACTGATCGGATCAAGCCCTTCCGGGTATTTTGTTTTGGATATTTCTCGCGGGGGCCCTTAAAAACACGTTTTAAAAATATTGAGCGGTTCGGATAGTCAAAATTTGACATAAGGGCTCCTTATGGTAAAATACCATGCGGAGCAAGGTTTTTTTTGACTTTTCGGATCAAATTTTGACGATCCGAACCGCTCAATGTTTTTAAAATGTGTTTTCAATATAGCGTTTTTACCGAAAACTGATCGGATCAAGCCCTTCCGGGTATTTTGTTTTTGGATATTTCTCGCGGGGGCCCTTAAAAACACGTTTTAAAAACATTGAGCGGTTCGGATCGTCAAAATTTGATTCGGAAGTGGGAGGTCCTTATGGTAACTTCAATAAGGGGTCCTTATTAGAAGTTTTTCCTATATATATATATATACCGAGCGCTTCTAATAAGGACCCCCGGATTGAAGCTTTTTTGTTTTTTTTTTTGTGTTGCAAATTAATTTTGTAAAATCCGAGCCGTCCAATGTGTTCAGAAGGTGTTTTCAAGAGTCGAAGGGCTTGATCCAAGCAGTTTTCGCAAAAACTATGGACTCTTGAAAACACCTTCTGAACACATTGGACGGATCGGATCGTCAAAAAAATGTTTGGATCATGGAGGTCCGAAAACGGGAGGTCCGCATAAAAAGCGGATGGTATATATATACATATATATATCTTCTTATATATA
The DNA here is from genome assembly GCA_036023075.1 of Gaultheria prostrata. Classification (NCBI taxonomy): domain Eukaryota; kingdom Viridiplantae; phylum Streptophyta; class Magnoliopsida; order Ericales; family Ericaceae; genus Gaultheria; species Gaultheria prostrata. The sequence continues at coordinate 28,662 of JAXBDA010003777.1, read as the reverse complement.
TATATATACATCTTTTTCTTGTTCTTAATTGCAGGACACGAATTTGTGTGTTACATGGACCATGACATTGAGCATACATAACTCTCCCTTAATCACCACTCCTGTCATTGAGCATACATAACTCTCCCTTAATCACCACTCCTGTTCTGGGGCAAGGAGAGACATCGAACCCCTTTGGTTGTTAACCCATTAACTAATTTCTCCACTGACGTATATCCTATGACAAAAAATTTGATTATTAGCTGAAATGCTAATAGCTATTTTTGCTAGTTGCTTGTCTCTAAAAACCTTTTGCTACAATGACTCCCTAGCTTTACCTAGTCACGGTCACTCTCGATTCTTATCTATCCCTCAGTGTTCTCTTCCTCAATTGTTAGTGACTACGAAAAACGTAGAAATTAAAGAAAAATGTACAAGTACTATTTTTTATTTTATTTTTAAGTGAAGAGGTAGAAGAATCCATTAATCAAAAACAACCCTAAAACAATCTATCAAATCTACCAAAAAAACAGGTAAAAAACGGAAAAATACAGAAAAAGGAAGATCAAACAAAAAGTACAGAAAAAGAAAGATCACCAAAGCTGTCGCCGGAGTTGTCACGCCACCGTCGATGTTGGGAGTCCAAATCTGGAAACCCCAGATCCGACTCCCCCTAGTCCAAAAATCGGGCGTTGAAGTCTATACCGAAATGGAGAGGATCGTCCCCTACAGAGAGTCTCTGAATGCCAAGGAGACGCAGCCATACATGTACTATTTTAGTATATGTTTAGGGTACCCTATGTTTAATGAAATAGATAGTAGTACTCATCAATTAAACATAAGAATTATTTTTTTAAAAAAATGATCTGTTTGATACCTTAGTTACTTTAGTTCATCTAAAATCAATTTGTAGGGCAGGCGTTTTACTCATCAATTAGTAGGGTAGGCATTTTAGTGTTACTCAATCTAAATCAATTTGGGTTTTAAGACCGATTTTCTAATTATTATTCAATCATTACTCATATTTCTCTCCAATTATTACTCTTATTTTCAAATATTATTCTCATTTCTCTCTATCTCTCTCCAATCATTACCTCCTATTTCTAATTATTATTCACATTTCTCCCATTAAGAAGAACCTTTCAGAATGTACCCCCCCCCCCCTACTCAAAACTAAGAGGGGATTATCTAAAAATCTACGAAGTGATAGGACAAGTCACGGTGATCATGCATTGCCCTCGAACTCAGCTAATAATGCACCTGAAGAACCACGAAAGGAAAGCATACTTCGGAATACTTGGAGCAGAGGGAAATGATGTCAAGGGGATCGGAAGAAGCCCGAAGAATCAAACAAAGAATTCATGAACCAAAAACCAAAACCCAAACCAAACACAACTATCCTTTTCACACCTCATGCCGAGATATATATCTCTTAGACTCAGGGTAGCTCAGAAATCATACGAAAGCTCCGGCAAGGCTAAGCCGAACTAATCAACCAACTTAACTACCCGAGCGACAAGGTGATATGGCCTCAAAATCACCCAGATTGTGAATACAATATCTCTAACCCCTTTACATTTTCAATTCAATATTATTGTCAGGATGAAGACACAGCCGTTTCGTCGAAGTCACGGCCGTGGCTTTGTCACAAAACAGACGCACGACCTGCTTCTCCATAGCAAAGCAGAGGCTTCACCGTTAGTCTCAGAGCATCCCAAGCAGACTAGGTAAATTTTGTGCAAAAATGCTAGTGAACAGTAGATTTTGCTTGGTCTGAATTTTATCAAATGAGGAAGACATGAGATTAAATCACTTGATTTTTACTTGCAAAAATGAAGTGATTTAATCTCATGTCTTCCCCATTTGATAAAATCTAACACTTGATTTTATCAAATGTAGATTTTATTAGGGGTGCTCACGGTCTGGATCAGTCTGAATTGGCATGAATCCAATCCTAATCCGCGAGTCACGGTTTTTTGAAAATAGAATCCGTGTCCAATCCAAAAGTCCCACGGTTCGGTTCCAATCCGATCCGCGAGTCACGGATCGGTTCCGGATTTGTCCACGGATTTTCAACTTATTCTAAAAAAAATCATCAATTCATTTAAAAATCCAAACTCAACATTGAAACAAACACTTCACTAGTACAGTTAATAGATGATAATATAAAGCATCAAGAAGAAAATAGAAAGAGCAGTCACTGGAAAGAAATAATGAAAGTTTATTAAACATTCCAACAAATTAATTGAACAAATCTAAACTTGAACATTATGGAATTAAAATAGATAGCCAAAAAACAATACCGAAGATTCATTTTGAATTCCAAACACAGTAAGCTATAACCTTCCATATCAAAATATCAAATTGTCAATATTATAAAGGTGGTAAAATTATTTATCTATACTTATATATTTATTTAAAAAAATTATATATAATAAAAATCTCACGGTCCGGATTGGTTAATCCACGGTTTCAAAATCAGAATCCGTGTCCGAACCGCGAGTCGCGGTTTTTTATTTTGTGAATCCGTGTCTGGACCGTTAAAATCCAAAAGGCACGGATCGGTTCGGTCTGGACCGGATTCACGGTTCACCAGTTTTTTTGAGCAGCCCTACATTTTACATTTGGGAAACTTGGCCTAAGGATAGGTGAGAATTTTGTTCATTAAAAGACTTATATCCATCCATGGAGGCTTATAAAAGAGAGGCCAATCAATTTTGGTGTTTGGTCAATTGTCACTTGTTGCCAATTTTGCCCTCCAATTGGAAATTGCCCCATTGGTTTTCTTGTAATTATGCCATAATGCTATGCCCTTTTGGTCTTTTGGCTATGTATGGCTAAATTACGCATTTGAGTCCCTGGAGTTTGTTGCTTTACGGATTTGAGTCCCTAGATTTTGTTGCTTACGCATTTGAGTCCCTAGAGTTTGTAAACCAAAATACACACGGGCATCACACTCGTGCAACGCACGAAGCCGTTAAACTAGTTCATCTAACATATATGGATATTTAAACATAAGAATTATTTTTGAAAACAGTGATAGTTTAAGACTCCGTTCCTTATCGCCTAGTCTATATCCACACCTGACGTGACTTCGTATCGACACCTTTCTCTTTCTCTTTGTAGACGGCTAAGTGACTTCCTAACCTTAACGTACTTTATTTTTCTACTGTAGCATAGGCCTTCGTCGGGCTTTCTTCCCCTCAGCCATTTACAGTAAAATTTGAAGAAGCCGCTACACTTTTTTTTTTTATCGGCAAAAGTAACATTTATTGAGGGGAAAGGGGAAGGGAGTCCAACGGAACGTTGGACAAATACAGCCAAATGGGACAAGCCCAACCTCATAGGGACAAAGCCCAGTACATCCAAAGGCCTGAAAGCCCAGATAAAACAATAAAAGCACAATCCCAAAGTGGGCCTAAAATGCCCAGATCAAAACAATTAACACAACCCAAAGAAACCCTAGACCTAAAACAAAACTGTGCACCCCAAGCCGCTGCACTTTCCCTAAGCCATTTACTGTATTTACATGCATCGGCCAATCAATCTAAGTACATTTGTATTTACCCAAAAAAAAATCTAAGTACATTTGTTACCGGATTACTTATTTCACTAGTTCTTTGATCACCATTTAAAGATTACATATGTTTTGAAATTCCAAAAGGCTAGGATTTGTAGAGAGGAATTGAGGGAGAGAAGTGAGAGGGTTGAAAGACATGACCACAACCCTGAAGTTAATGGACGTTACATTAAGCTCTGGCAATCAGTTTCAAAATACAAGGATAAACAACTAAATACAGATTCGTGTAAGAGAAATAATCTTCTTTTGGTACAGAATTAATTGGAGAATATTTTTTTAAACTGGGATACAGGATTATATAAGAGTGATGATATTCATAGCAATTGACATAAACTATCGAGTTACCCCAAATTTATGTGAAGGAAGAGGACACCAATAACACAAGTGGTGATTGCAAGGCCTTTAGAATCTGATAACATGGACTCATGGAGTAAGTCCCCGTGATGAACGCAACCATCATTGCAAGCATGGCAAGTAGAATAAGGTTGTAGGCGTTGGCATACCATCCCGATCCGCGCGCCTACCCTCATTGCGGAAAATCGAGGTGGTAACGTATTGAAAGACGGAGGAAGTTGAGCATAATACGGCTACAATGTTGGTTATGATAAATGCTTGGTCTGGACTGTCATCGGAAACATAGCCGCTGGGGATTGTGAAACTTGCCGCAAATGTGATGGTTGCTATGAGTGTAGCCACTAGCTACCATGTGGGATTGTGGGTCTTCGCCATTTTACCTGCGTATTTAGCTTTTTCCTTGTCTTTATGTTCTTGTGTTTTCTCCTTTTCTTCACTTTTGTTCCTTCCTTATTTGTTGTTTACTTATCAAGACCTTAGTTCTTCTCTGTGTTGTAAACTAAAACTGATTCTCTTAATGGACATTGGTAAGTTTTCCAACCAAAAGTAAATAAGTACTTACATCATTTGATGATACGGACTATTTGTGGTCTGATATTTAGGTGATTGTGCGAATGTCATTGGCATGGTTCAAAGGAAGCCTGGTCTTAGATAAGGATGGAGCGGGTGGGATAAGTGACGGCGGCCACCACTACAAGGATTTTAGAAAGCACAATTACTATATGGGAAAAAAAATTTATCCCCAAGTTATATAAAGTCGTCACCACTAGATTTTTTTCATTATTTTTTGTTATATAGCAAGTCTTTAAACCTCTAGTTTTTTTTTTTTTTAAGAAAGAAGGCCTAAAAATATATTCCAAAACCAAATTCAATGGGCCAAGTGAAATATTTAGAAAGATGATGTCTTTTTTAGAAAGAAAATAAAAAAACATCAAGCACAAATATTCATGATGCCTCAGTTTAGTAGATAGATTAAATTAAAATTACCCTTTTTTGGTACTCTTCATATAACAAACACCGTTGATTATAGTTCTTATGTTATTTTAATATTTCATAGAGTATTCATGTGGTGTAGTCCATCTTTTTATTTTTTTTAGTATGCATGTTCGCCATCACATAGGTAAAATTCTGGCTCCGTCCCTGTTTGTGGAGCTACGACTCTATCAGTGACCTGCTCTAATAAGATTACCCGTCGGAATGTTGTTGGAGTACAAGGTTCATTACTTGTTTTGGTTTCACCAAACTAATCACTCCCTATTTGTCACGCTTTTGATACAAAAATAGCCAATTTTCATTGTTAATTTCACTCATAGAGTTTCTTTATGATATTCTTTTTTTTCTACATCTCAGTACTATTAAGGTAGTGTTCACTTTAACTTGCCATGTTAGGGTCGTGGCATCTGCAGGCCAATGAATTCTTTATTTGGAAACCTAGATTGTCTTCCTTCCTCTTCCTGCAGGAGCTTTTCTTTCTTACCTTTCTTCCATAACTGTGGGGCAAATCTGTTTTACATCTGAACCTATTCCCATAGTCGACCACTTGGGTAGAGCTCTATACGAGCGGATCCAACCTCTATCAGCAAAACTAACGAGTCCTTTTGAAGTGAACAAGGTGGTATGTGCATGGTAGTAATTTTCTGTTCTAGTGGCACGTGAATGAAAGTATGATAAATGGGTTTCACTCCAATTGGGCATTTCGATAACTTTATCCACCCGGTTAAACTTTCGGATAAGCCGAGTTAATGTTAATCAGATGAACCAAACGAGTTCCGCATCATGAACTTTGTACTGCACACGTCACTTAAACGGGTTCTATAAATTCATGTAGGAGGGAATGAAGAAATAGAATCTGAATGAAAATACAAAGAAATGTAAAAAGAAGAGGAAATACAGTCGGTCTAAATTTTTGACTTTCCTTTCTAGAATCTCTACTTTACCCATTAAAAAAAAGGGATATATCTCTAAACATCTAGATGGGTAAAAATATGTATTCTAATCGAAATCTAGACACCAATGGAGTTTGAGCATTCTGAGACTGCTATGACCACTTTAACATGTGGGCAAACTTTCTTATGCTAAAAGTATGGGAATTGCAATTTCATTCAAAAAATAAACCTCGATACCATAATTCAAAAAACCATCACATGAACTTGTCAAAAGTAAATAGTACATCAAATTAATCTCCCTTTTTTTTTTTGCACGACAAAAAAGGATTTTATTAATCAAATATCGAAAATACAAGATTAAACGGGGCAAGAGAAAAGCAAGAAAGCCTCTCGAGACCCAAAAGATTGGAAGGCTGACAAGAAGACAACCAAACAATCAAAACAAAGACCTCAACCCCAACTCCTAACCCCAACACCTAAAAATAGGAGCAAAGACCACAAAAAACCTGAAAAAAGCTCCTAAAACAAACCAAACTAATCAAACATACAAGACAAGGGGAAAATTAAAGTTTAATATCAGCCCTTGCCTTATTAAGGGCTTCCATCTCAGCAATCTTGCTTATAACCTCATTATCATCGCCATCATAGCTAATTCCAAAAAGCTTGTCTACTGTCCATATCGCTTAAGCTTCATCTAACAGAATTCTGTTTCTGTTATTAATATCCCCTGATGAAATCGAAGCAGATAGAGCAGCTGATGCCACCGCAGATCTTAACACCACACACTTCTTTTTGTTCCTCTTTCCCTTGGATTCACCTGTGTTTATTCTAGTGTACCCCAGGATATCGTTTATGCTCTTCCTGTTTCTTTCCCCTTTTATCCCTTTGATTGTTGCTTGAATAAGGATTTCGTTTGCATCATAAAGGGAAACCGACTCGCCAAACATCTTAAATGCCCCATCTTCTGTGTTAGCCACCTCATCAACATTTTCCATAGTGATTTCAAGCTGCCTCGCAGCTTCAATATCTTCGAATGAATCAATATCCTCTTTCGACTCGCCCATCAAAGAGTCATCATCAACTGGATTCTCAAGAGGCCCACAGTAAATAGGATTTGGCGACTCGGTAGCTTTATTAGGATCCAGCTCAAAAAGGTGTGGAGATTATACAGCTTTATCCCATTGAGTTTCTGCCACCACCTCAATATTATCCACTTCATCCAAAGCTCCAATTGCAAACTTGTCCAACCTCGAGTCGAGATTTGGCTCATGAACAACCAAATCATTGTCATCAACACCGATTCTTGAATCCACACTTTCATGCTGCTGAGATACATGTAAGCTTGCTTTGGGGCTTTGTTCCTTTGAATCAAAGGGTTGATCTCATGGAGCTTCTACCATTTTAACTCTATAATTCTTCCCTTCAATCTCAATTTTAATCCACTCATCAATTTCATCAAGCACATTGGTGGCCACCAAAACCTTGGCGACAGCAAAAGAGGAGAGCCCTAATGTTGATTCATCTGTTGATATGAAGGTACCCCACAATTCACCAATAGCTTTAAATGAATTGGAATTCCATCCATTAAGAGGAATTCCATAACAACATAACCAGACAAATCTTTCAAAACATGCTGCTTGACCTTCCGAAGGTTTTACTTCAGAGAACCACCTTTGCAAATAGTTAACTTTAAGAAGATTTCCCGTCTCTTCTTTATTATTACAAGTTAAGAGCACAGATCTTCCACCCATAGCCCTTACCAAAATATTGTCAATGCCCCATTCTGCCATCTGAACTTTCAATTCATCAATGGAGATAAACGTGTGTAGTTTTGCCACAACACTTCAGTAGAGCCAACCATTACCCTCAGGTTTCAAGAACAGTTTCCTTTCTTCTTGGAAATTCCCCTCTTCCATTCTTTTCTCATCATTCTTACCTCCAGGAAAACCTTTAATAGCTTGAGCATACGTTCTAAATCCGTTAGAGTTTCCATTTGTTAAAACATCCACCCTTTGATTCAACAAACCTTCCTTTATCTTATCACCCATTTCCTTGTTGTTTGCATTTCTTCCCATGGTATTGTTGTTATCCTTATTTTGAACGAAAGCAACCATCTTAGCAAAGAGTTTCCTATCTTCAATCCATATCCCATTTACTTTGGATATTGCCAACTCTGCAGCTACCTCACAATCATAGCGAACGAAACCAAAAAGTCTCCCCGTAACCTTGCTCTTTTTGCCAGGGACAAAAACATCCTTAACCACCCCAAATTTGTTGAATAAATTTCTAACCCATCTATGACTCACATCTTCTGGGAGATTATCCACAAAAAGAGTGAAAATGGATTAGTCCTGCTACCCTTTCCTCCACTGTTAAGATTCTCATTACCTACTTTGACTCCTCTGTTTCGTTTGTTGCCCAAAACTGGAGTCCAATCACCTTTCTCAATTTCAATCCTCCTATCTTTATACATGGTCTCTCAAATTACTCCATTGACATCAAAAAATTAACTCCACCACAGCCCAGAAATCAACATACAGAGATGCATAACCACATAGAAAAACCTCCAACTTCAGATCAAAATCTCAATCAGACAAAACACCATCAACAAAACAAAGCCAAACTTCCAGCTAGACCAACCGTAATGAGGACTGACCTGTGCAAGAGGGCGGCCAACGGATGGAGCGATTGGAGAAGACGACGACCGGAATAGAAGCCACGACCTGATCAAGAGACGGGATGAAACTGCCAACGAATAAGGAGCAGCTGCTAGAAAGTGATCTGAAACGGCACCAAGAGAAGACAAAACGATGATGAAGATCTGGCGGAAAAGGGGGCGAAGGGAAGAGCGGAAAAAGAGTGCGGGAGGGAGGGAAATAGGGAGCGAGAGAGGGATGGAAAGAGGTTGGGATAGGGCGAGAGGAGAAGGGCCGCCCAGCGATGGTCGTCGGAGAGGCGCCGTAGGGGAAGATGAAAGGGTTAGGGTTTCATGGGTTGAAAGCATAACAAAAATCATCCACAAGGTATACCTTGCCTAAGACTTGTCCAGACAAAAATGACAAAGAACTATCATTAGTTCTCCTTTAATAAATCCTCAATAAAAATAGATATCTGCCACTAGATTCTTCCATAATCAGATCAAATGTAGGAATGAATGATCGAGAAAATACTTCTCTGCAGTAAAGAACTTATTTGACAGTAAGAGGAAAGGAAGTGCTTTGGTTTTGCTTGAGAAAGAGAGATGAAATCACAGGGGGATGAGAGACTCAACGACACAAGCCACACTTCCTGGTGAATCGAGTAGCCCAAGAATCGATCGTGGTGTGAGAGCGGACCGAGTTCTTAGCGTGGGAGGAGGACGGAGTTCTTGGCGTGAGAGCGGAGTGTAAGTGTTTTGGCGTTAGAGCAGAGTGAAATTTGGGCAAAGAAAAGTTAGGCCTCGTTTGTTTGATCGGAGATAAATGGATGGGATATGAAATCCTTGTGATATTGCTCAGGATATCAATGGATGGAGAAAATCCATATCCGGTGTTTGTGTTCGACGGGATATAACCAGTGGAAAGCATTTTTTGCACTAAAATGGGGAAATTCCATCAAAATCTCTCTATAGAAAATGGAAACAAACAATAGAAAATGGGACCCACTCCCAAATCCCACCCCCAAATCCCCCCAAACAAACAAGGCCTAGGGTATTTGATTTGGGGAAATCGATCACGGGAAGTTTTGGCGGAAAAGTATTTAGCTCTCCAATTTTTTGTGGGCCAGTGAGTGAGGGTATTTAATGGTGCCTTTGTTCCTTCCTCTTGGTACCGAACCAATGGTTGTGTGGGGCCCACTAGTATCGCACAAATGATCTGAGTCGTTCAGTAATTTTAAAATAATTTCTCTCTCCGTTCCTAAATGATAGTCCATTACGAAAAGTCGTGTCATTTTTCAAATTAAAAAATGAAGTACTTCCGTGTATAATTATCCAAATTAGTACTTTAATTTTGTGCAAAAAAATTTAAAAAATTATACACGGAAGTACTTCATTTTTTGATTTGACAAATGGTAAGAGAGAGAGAGAGAGAGAGAGAGAGAGAGAGAGAGTGGGACTATCATTTAGGAACGGATGGAGTATTTGATTGAGATCCTAGAAAACAAGCTCAATTGAATACCTATAAGTAATTAATCCAATCTTTTTTGTTTTTTATTCAGAATTTAGGATCTTGGATACTGAATGATATTTTCCGCCCAATCAAATGTCTAGCGATACGTGATTTACTTTATTATAGGGCAAAATAATTTAATTCATATTGTGCAAAAGACAAACGGTTTTGATAGCAAAAAAAAGATCTCAAGTGGGGCTCCAGAGTATTCTATAAGACTTTAATGCCTTCGGACGTTTTAATATCTTCTAATCTTGTGGTTGTCAATATCTGATAATTTTTATTTTTGGTGACGACAATGGAATAAGAAAAATGTGAAATTCTATTGGTTCAGAGTGATCATTATAAAAATAGACTTGACAATGGCCTTTAGAATCTATACATTGAACTTATTTGATAGCAAACTAAGTCTTGTGTAGTAGGTGGATGTATAGTAGTCACACGACCGCGACACAATCACGACGATCGAGATCGTTGATTTCATTGTGCTTGTTTATTAAATCGTTTATGTAAATATTTAGCTCGATTGGGTTTACAGAGCCCCTTCATCGAGATGTGATTAATAGAAACTAAGTCTAGTGCAGTAGTTGAATGTACAGTAGCCACACAACCGCTACATAATCATGACGATCTAGATCCTTGTGTTTGTTGAAAAAACCCTTCGTGTAAAATTTTGAGTGTTATTTTCGAGGGTTTGGAATCATAGATGAACATGGATTACTCAGATTTATTTAGAGTGATATGGAATCTAAGCCCTCAATTGTTCGGATGAACGGCTCGGATGCACGAGACACGGAGTTGGGGATAGCGGATCCGCTACCAAACTACTGCTCCATATATCCAACGATCTCCCTGTAGTCTTGTTGTCATCCATTGAGTCACTCACTTCGACCTCTCCTACAAATCCTGGCGTCCCACCACCAAATTCCGCCTCCTCGACCCACTAAACCCATTCTTCTCCTCCACCCCATCGCCCCAAACCCTAGCCCAGTCAGCCCGCCTCCTCCTCTGCCTTGGCCCCTCCCCGCTCGCCCAGCACACGCTAGATCGGTACCCATCGATCGAGTGCATGGTGGGCTCCAGTGCTAGCCTTGACCACCTCAACTCTCCGACTGCCGCCGTCATGGTATCGCCGTCAACAGAGGCAGAGGCGGTCATGTTTTGTTTGTTTATGATGGTGATTCTTGGGATATTGAAGATTGTTTCTTCCTGTTCAACTTTTTTTTTTTTAACTTTATATTCACCAATTGTGATTTTTGATTTAGTTGTAAAGCAAAAACACATGACTATTATTGAGCTTTTTTTTTTTTTTTTTTTTGGTAATGACATTATTGAGATACTTGATTGTTATAAAAGGATGCCTGTGGGTGAATCTTTTTTAGTGAGTTGAAAAAACTAAACGCCCCCTTAAATGTGCACAAACATGCTTTTTCTTTTTGCAAAATAAAAAACTCTTTTCTTATTTTTAAGACAAATAAAATTAGCAATGTTTTTTTATGAATTTATTTTTGAAGTAATTATATCCAAAAGAATAAAACAATTACAAGAATTGTCTAACTAAGATTTTTATGTAGCATAAGAACCTAAAAAAGAAAGGGTAATATGGCCATTTTGACATCTTCCGTTAACGGTGTTAGCATGGCACTTTAGTCCAAAATCACGAGGCAAATTTGTTATTTTTAAACGTTAAGGAGGTCATCTGCAAATCCATCTAACCATAAGGAGATATTCTGAATTTTTTGCCCTAAATAAAATTAGGCCGAGATGTATGCAATCATTGCATGTTACAAGATTAAGAATCTGGGTACTTTCTAATCACCATGAGTTAGGGCTGCAAACGAATCTAGTTGTTAATGAGTAGTTCAAGGCTCTACTCGTTAATAGCTTGGCTCCGCTCGACTTATTTAGTAATCAATCAATGCTCGAGCTCAAGTTTTAGGCTCACGTAGTAAACAAGTCAAGCTCATCTCGAAACAGCTCGGCTCTTTTGTGTAGGTTCGTTTGGTAAATGAACTAGTCTCAACTCGTTTACAAACAAATCGAGCTCAAGTTCAAGCTCGAATTTTAGACACATCTAGTAAATTAGCCGAGCTTGAAAACTGCAAAGCTCGGCTTTGATCAGCTCGTTTGCACTCAGCAAGAGCTTTAAGTGTGTCCCCTTAGTTTTTTTGTTTTCCTTTTTTGGGTTTAGGTTATAATCAAACAAACATGGTGCCGGCCTTTCCAAAAATCTAGTCATATCCAACTCAAAAGTAAGGAAAGTGATCCCACTGGTCTGAAATACGGAGTATATTTCAAACCCCATAAATGTGACCACAAAACAAACCTTCACCTAATTGGTTTAAGCAATTGACTAACGTAACCCAAAAACTTGGTCCACCACCATGGTTTTCATGTGAAGTAAAAAGACACTAAAGACACGAAATCGTGTGGAATTTGGGGAAGATGACTTTAATAAGTTTGACAATGTAACAAAAAAAAACTACTTTACTTTGTAGTCTCTCGGATTTTCATTAAAAAATTGTGATAAACTTGAGAAATAGAGTGGTAGTATCTTTCGAATAGATTTTGTTTTTTCCTCATTCGTCATTCCTAATGTATTATACGGGAAGGGGGGAATGGGACTTGATCCCGAGATGCAGTGTGAAGCATTCAATAACTTTACCGTATGAGCTAGCCACCACTTACATCTTTCGCATGGATTTAAGGAAGTGTTTTCGTATGTTGATTATATAACGACAGTTGGTATTGTAGTGAATTCTTTGTTAAGTTTTTGTCAAAATCTTTCGAATCGAATTAGCCAGTCGTCTGAAGATGAGAGAGAAAAATTATGGAAGTTTTAGGCTCCGTTTAGGCGCCTACTTATCTCTTTTTTATATTCTCTTTATTGATTTGTGGGTGTTTGGCAGCAAATGTGGGAAACAGTTTCTCTCAAAACACTTTCCTCATTTTTGACGATAGAAACAAGAAAGCAAAAAGAGACTTCCCTACCTTTCAATTTCTACTTAACATAGACAGACAAATTTCAATTTTTTTGCCTCTAGTTAGATTTTTTTTTTTTTCTGGTCACAATTTCATATATGATAGATTCTATCAATCTAGTGAAAATTTGAGTGTCGAAAAAAAAATAAATGACAATTTCCCAAAAAAAAAAAGGAAGATGAGAAAGAAATCTAATTGGCAGTCCAAACTTGCGTACTAAAAATTATTCTTATAGGACTGAAGGAATCCATTAATGTCAACTCAAAGCAAGTAGGAGTATCTATTAGGAGTGGTTATGACACGACACGATAACACGGCCCGAACACGATACGAAGTTAGCGGGTTAGTGTTGAGTATTTCTGACACGAAACACGTATATGACACGACCCGAGAACACGATTAGTAAATAGGTCAGGTTCGAGTTCAACCCGCATAACCCGGGAATGACACGAATTAACCCGCATAACTCGAGAATTAACATGAATTAACCCGCATAACCTGAGAATGACACGAATTAATCGTGTCAATTCGTGTTGGATTCGGATCAAATTTGTCTAAATAGGTCGTTTACAAGTTAATCGTGTCAACACGAACACGACACGAATATTAGCAGGTCGGGTTAGGGTTCGGTTTTTCGACACGGTTAGTAAAGCAGGTCATTTCGACACGAACACGATACAACACGACCTGATGCCCACCCCTAGTATCTATCATAAGGAAAATGATACAAACAGCTCAATGGGTTCTCAATAAGGGGTTTTCGGGGCATGAAAACGACAAAAAAACACCAATTTCTAAGTGTTAAAGTGTTTTAAAAATGGTCAAAAGTGCATCGAAAACTATATTTTTTTTTATTGCGTTATTAACAATTCACTGAACTGTCAATAGCATAGCCGATGACATAAAAATCAATAAAAAAAAAAACGTGGGAAAAATCACATCCATTCGACTCTCGAAAAGGACAACAACAAAAGGACATTGTTCTTATCTTTTCCAATGGTAGTGCGTGCATGTGGAAATTGTGTAGTCTGGCGCTCGTGTAGTTAAGGTAGACACATTATGATGGTGTTCATCTTACAATCCAATTTAGATAGGACCACATAAAACTTCACAAACTTGCTCACATGCAAATGTTCATGCACATTTGCTTTCCTGCGGCGTTTGTACCAACAATTACATGAAACTTACAAACTCCACGTGAAAGACTTTACACAATTATTGGTTCAAGTGTTAGTGGTTATAGTCAAGGACGGAGGTATTGGTTTGCTATTGGGGGCCAGGCCACCCCCAATAGAAAATTTCCACCGAGGATTTTTTTTTTAGACTATTAAAACATTTCAAGGATGGATCACCACTACTTTAATATAGAACTTCATGGGCCAACAAATTTTGTCTCTTAGTTTGAGTTTCCAATAGGGTATTTTTGGTATTTTTAAACTACAAGTTGTCTAATTAGTTAGTAATATATGTAGTCCAAAAATACTGAAAATACCAAATATACCGTAGTGAAAACTCGCAATTATACTCTACAAAAATATCACAGGAGTGGTCTCTTGAAAAAAGAATTTTAATTACCATTTCCAACTCCATTGAACTACTTTTATTTTATTACTTTTTAGTTGTTTTTTGGTTTGTTAAGAGCATGTACTAGATATTGTATTTTGCATTGGGTACTATTTAAACATTTACTAATTGTCTTAGATATATTTTTCTAACCGATCATAGTGCATTTCAAATCCAGAACATTCAAAAAAGCATTTGGACGGTCCGGATAGAGTGGTGTTCAAATGGTGTGCACACATGTGGTGTACGCTTGGTTTTTTCCTTAAGCAAAGGGCACAATTGCCAAAAGGTTGAAGAAAATTAAGGATCTAACAATAGCCAAGAATAGACATAAATTATAGGGGCATCCCATAACGAAGTCTGATAATTACAGTGTCCTAGTTCTTACTGTATATCAGAAGTACTACTACAAAAGAGCCCTCTGAATTTCAGTGACGCACCAGAACAAAGTTCAAGTAAACATAGTTATAATTAAAAGTCTTAACAATTTGGGATCACAAAACAAAATAGGACAAATAAACACATCCCTTACATATATAACTTCACTGCTAACATTCTTATCCATTTCTTGGGTGGAATTGGTCTTTAAAGATCATAGCCTCTCTCCTGGTTGGTAGAGAGAGGGGCGGCCGCTCCAGCACCTGCATTATTCGATCCCGGAGTAGCACATTCAGGAGATTTATTGACGAGGTTATATGGTGCTGAGTTCATTACCCTGTATGCATGCAAACGCAACCTCGTCAGGAAAAATAAACGTTACGGCAACACGGCATTCGCATCTCCTAAGACCATGGACACAGAAATCTGATACACTGACACTCTGAAATGTTGACTCAAATATGGACTCACCGCACTTGGGGGACTTGTGCAAGATATATTATTTTACATTCGCCAACTGTTACATATATGGCTATATAGTTACAAAAGAACAGAAGTAATCAATGGAACACTAATTTAGGATGAAAGTATGTACAAATTAACTATAAAGGTGCATTGGTTTCCTTGTAAAATTGGATTCTAGGTTAACTTTTGATGTCAGAGTGTGCCTAATAGATAGACACGCTTTAGGTGCATGAAGCATAATCAAGATCATAAACTTTTGTAAAAATAGTTTGCAATCAAGTGCTCAACGGGTGTCCTGTCGTTTCCATGTCCCACACATATCACCACCTTCTTAGAAGCTTCGGTGGTTCTTAGCCCCTCTTTTCTACCACACTGACCTATATACTGCAAGCAAAGTACACATTATACCACAATCTCCGATATCGCATTTGGAAGTATGAGATAGGCTGCAGCCCATTGCCCGTTGAGAGCTGTTGTCAGCAGGATGAGTTCTAGTGGGGATATAGCAAAAGAGCGATAAAATGGAAGGGCAGATATGGTAGAGGGGGGAATGAGGCATACATGGTTCGTTTAGGGTGTTATATAGAAAGAGGATGATGAATAAATGTGTCAATTTCCTTGTTGCACTTACATGAGTGCTAATGGATAAAAGTGGGAAGGTTGAGATATATAATGGTCACTCAACACAAGCATCAGGATAGGGGAGAGGCTGGGTATTTTATTTCCGGCTTCTCCCAGATGTACAATCCCCGGATCATACATCCCCTTCTATATCCAAGTCGCTAACAACTAATATGGTAAAGTCCTCTGGATGTATAATACAGAGATAGTACATCCCTCTATATCCCGATTGCAACAGGCGAAATATCAAACAAAGCCTATAACTTGAGGCGCCTGTTGTAATAGCCACAACTGTCTTCAGTAGAGAAAGAATCCCAAAGCACTGCCAACAAAACTATTTTGAGACCCAAGTAAGACTCCTATTATTATCCGTTCCCTCTGCAACATATATTGCACTAGTTTACTTCAGAGACAAAGTTTAACAAGCTACCTCTCTTTGCGCTTCTCAAGGAAACGAGCCAAGGATGCTTTGCGGGCCTGAGGAACAGCTGCATGAACAGGTAGAAAATCAAATAACAAGGCAACTTGGAACAACTACAAATCTGAATACGGAAAAATTGCAAGTCAGATGTGAAACTTCTCCATTATCCTATGGCTATAGAGAATAAATGGGATTATAAAAAGTCTTTTACCATAAAAAAAAATGATAACTCTGGGCTATGTTCCATAATATTCAGAGCAGAAGTTCAGAAAGCCGGAGATTATTACATTGTTGATGCAGAAAGAGACTACTAACGTTAAAGAATAAAACAGCCCTTAAAATCCACCCAGGATACTAGCAGGTAGACACAAATACATCGATAAAATGCAGAGTTGGGGATTCAATCCTTCACTTGGTGTGTTTCATGATTAAAAATTAGCATAAGACCAGACCAACTTTGATTAAAAAACCATAAACTGGTTAAAAGAGGAAAAGAAACACAACCAAAAGAAGCCTAGACTTCAAATCAAAGCGGAGCCACCAATAAAAAGTACTAAAAAAAAAAGTGAATTACTGTCAGACTGTCAGCAAAAAATGGGTGATACACTCCCCCTGATCCCATATTGGTAACTGTGCTATCTAACTACGGCAGATAGATAAAAATTGGCATCACATGCAAAATATGTCTGAAGCAAACATATTCATGATATATCACTGTATGGATACTCTGAACATAATTTCGTGAAAGAGAAATTGATGGATACTTGCGAAAGAATACAAACTGCGAAGGACAGATAAAGATAATAGCTAATATGAAGTGGCATGCCGACAGCCTAATGATCATGAAAAACAAACTACACAATGTAAAGACAACTTGCAGCACAATTATGCTTATCACATCAAACAAAGTGGGTAAGATGAACTTGTGTACAAGACAAACTCAAAGCAGAAGCGGGAATGTACTCAAAATCACGGTGTGGCCCAAACACAGAAATGCTAGAGCACATTTATCAGGATGCCAAACCTGAAGATATCATGGTAGTTGCAGCAAGTGGTCCTCGGGAAACCACTATTTTTGGAGGTTCAACTTTGCTAACTGAAGTGCTCATAACCCCAGCTGGTTTGAATGCCATCATCTCATCATCAGTTGAACTCACACCACCAGACTGGCCAACTGGATGGGAAGAAACAGACATAGGGCTCGACAGAGCAGAGCTAGGTGAAGTATTAGTCTGCTGGTTGACTTGAACACCACTCTCCGCAGCCTTTTTGATGGCAGGCACATGAACCTGAGCACTTGGTTGGGCCATGTTCGAAGCATTGACAGACCAGTTTCCAGCCAGCAACATAATAGCCTGAGCCTGTATGGGGTTCTCTCGGGAAAGGGAAAAAAACTCAGCCCATGTTTATAAGACGAGAGTTGTACTCCCACCATCACATATTCATTATTTGTTTTCGGAATTCCAGTTATCTAAGGGGTCATGCGATTAAAGGATCTGAACTTCAAAATTTAATGGTATAATTTCCTAATTTGCACTCACTTTTTCCCACTTTCCATATATTTTGTAGCTACTTATAATAGATAGTTGTGGAAAGTTTGATACTTTAAGCTTTGATTTTTTGAAATTGACAATATCTTTGGACATACCAAAAGAGAAAGGACAAAGAATATGGGCTGTATGGAGTAACTAATAGCCCAGACAACGCGTCGGTATTTGTGTGTATGAGAGAGAGAGAGAGAGAACCTTCTCTGGAGAGATATCATCAAACACGGTGACCCTACCCCCATAGAAGATGGTCAATTGAGCAGGAGCCCCCGAGGCCTTGGAACTGAACCTACAAAAACAATTATGCGAGTTAGGTTTTACTATACTCTTTCGTCTTATTTATCTTTTCAAACCTTCTATTTTTTGTAACCCTTTCTTTTCAACGCTCACAATTCCACACTTTATGTCTGTGAACGTTCTTATCAAATGATTGGATGAAGTTGAGCCTGAAACTATTCAGTACCATTGTCCAGTGCTTCCTGCAGCAGAGCCCAGAGTGAGAGGAATTCCTCCAAGTAATTGTTGCTTCATGGTAGCACCTGCAAAATTCTGACCAGCAGCAGCAAAATGGGTTTTGAAGAAAAGGCTCATATACTAGTTTTGAAGGTGATAATCAATCTAAGCTCTACGACCAATCATGAACTTTCTATAAAGAGCAAAGTGAAAATCATTGAAGACAACAAAAAACTAGTCCATCTCTATGTATGATGGATATGGACAAGCGACATGGCGACAATATGATAACAACATACTACGAATTTTTAAATACTCAATATTTTGCGGTATAACTACACGAATACTTAATTATATGAAAAGATTTTATTTTCCACAATATACATATCTGAGGAAAAGATGTCTTCAATTTCATACCTTTTTAACAGAAACCAAGAAAAAATTTAGACTTTGAAGTACCTATGATGAAAGGGTTTTAATTTACATCATTAGCCCCCAAGTTTTTTTCTTCAAACTTAAGATGTGTTTTATGTGTGTTGAGTGATGGACATGTTGGTCCTTCAATGTATGAAGCGTCACCTGTTCAGAACATAATATGGTATAAATTCGACAGGTGGTGCTGAGATCAAACCACCATCTTATAAGTAGCTAAGCTTAGGTAAATTCACTTAGCTACACATCAGACATCAGATAGTAAGATATTACGGAATTGACAACTGGAGACTTTTTCATCAAGTAAAAACCTTCGGAGAACATATCTTAATTTATAGCATTCCTTTTAACATGGAACAAGAAGATCACGACGCCGGTAATTGCACAATTAATGATCTCAGTTTTCCCCATTCTTATAAAATCCAAGGAATGCAACGGAAGTTGAAAATTGCTTCATAAAAGGACAAACTTGTCAAAATTTCAAGTAATCAATGTGGAAGCTTTTAATTCGGATATGATAGCCTACTACCCTAAAAACGCAATTACATGTTTGTTGAAAGGAAAGGCAAGAAACGAAACCTGGATTTCGCCCGAGGGGCGTTTTTGAGCAGCATCATATGCATCAGCAGTAGATATAGATATGAATCCAGAAGCAACGGGGTCAGACGTGACCTTCGCTGTCTTTTCCTCTTGAGCAGCCTTAAAGGTTATGAAATGAGGGATCGAAGAAACAATGTTGGAAGTGGGCCACTGAACTCCTGAACCTTTCAGAAATGCTGAAAAATCCGAAAAAGTGAACAGCGCCAGTTAGGTTCAATACATGCTTCTATTTTAACAGTAAAAAAAGATAGCAAACATATAGTAATAGTGAATTTTCTGTACAATCGCATGAAAGAGGCTCAAAACTTAAACCATCTATTATGGCACAACTTAATACAAAGCAGAACATGAAGCCACGAACAAATAGACTTACTGGTATGTGGGACGGTGTGTACCTTTAGTGTTATGTAAACCCAAGAAATTGTTTTAGGTATTGTGCACTTTCTAAATGCTACTAGCCATACATAGCATTCATGTTAAGCTATCAAAGAGGCCGATGCTACGACCCCGGGCTGCAGTTAGAACTTAATGTAGAGTCACAAAATTAGAAAAGGTTATAACAGCAACTTGTTTCCTTTTTTCTGGTAAAAGAGATAAATAAATGAAGATATTTACATACAGATGTGTACATCCACATACATGTAATCAGTAACTTGCAGCAGCCGCCGCTAAACTCAACGAATTTTTAGTATAGGTGTGTAGCGTTGCCACAGAAAACAAACTCGTTTAGCCAAGTTTATTTAATGCTAGAGTCAAGGAAAAATTTAAGGGTATAAAGCTATAAGCGAAGGAAAATCACGATAAATGATTGAAAAAGGAAACATTTAGAAACACAACCAAGTTAGCCACTATGCTTTGAGAAACATGTCAACGTCCAGCACTGATTTTCTTGGCTAGCGATGGCTAGTTAAACCATGCATGTGATGTTCCGCTGATCGCATGCTTTGTTTTTGCTACTGCAGCCAGTTTTCACAAAGATTACGGACTAAGCATCGGTCAGTCCTTACGTCTTTCTTCCCCCTTTTCGACATCAATACCTCAATTCCAAACAAGGTAAACATCCCATAAAAAACACACGTATTGCTAGTGGAACCCAAATCAGAATCAAAACACTAATTAATTACTTTCAACAACACCATAGAAGGAAAAAGTTACAGAAACTTGGGGTTCAAAACAGTAAAACAAATTCACTTCCACAAGAAGGAAACAAAATGAAAAAGAGCATAACTTGAACTAATTTTGTCGAATTTGGTTCCTAAATCTATACAAGTAAAAGTTAAATGAAAATCAAAGTGACCTGCTGTCCATCCTACCTTCTCTACGTTCCGAAAACCCTAGTCACTGATGGACTGCCCGGAAGATGGGAGTATAAAATTCTTAGTGAGAACTATTAATTTTTAATTTTTCTTCACAGGGCTCTTAAATGTTGAGATGCAGGATTTCTTTGGATACTTCAAAAAAAGAAAAGAAAAAACCAAAGTAGAAGAGGTCCGAACGATAAAAAATAAAAAGAGTAGAAGAGATCCAACAAAGACAGCACATCTAAATACAATTTCGTGGGGTGGTCCATAATTGGATGGGGAAAACTTCCAATTAGACACCATTTTAATTTTCAAAACAGGGTGCTAGATAGAAATGATAACACCAACAATTTGTTCGTTCTTAACGCCTCCAAATTTCTAGGAATGAGTCACTTCAACAGCCTTTGATGGTAATGTTGGTATCCAAAATACGAACTAGATGGATGTTTGTAACCCTAAATTGGCTTTAACAAGCAGGCATGGGAAGCCTAAACTAAATAAAGCACATACTTGATACATTAAAGAACACCCAGTCCACACTGATGACCCCTCTGGCTCAAGCTATATACGCTGTATCTACATACTTCATACATGTATATCAATGTATTTTTTATATTAAAGATTAAATATAATATATAATATTAGCCACAACAATTCAGTGTTATGTCAAGGAATTTGAAATCCAAACACAGCCTAAATTTAACATCTGCACAAAAATAACAAGCACCAATTTTCTTTTTCTTTTTTTTTAATTTTTCTTTTTTTTTGCTTTGATCACGAGTACGAATTACGAGACCACAACAACAACAATAACAGAACTCATCTGGTCCCTAATCATCGGTTATGGGGCGGGACGATTGGAGACAAACCTATCCTTTGTCAATATGCACAAAGTGACTCCTCACTACCACTGAGAGCAGACCACTGAAAAATACAAATCGATGTCGAATATAACCACGAAAACAAAAGTTGTTTTGCATTTGTACAGGTACCTGATTCTTTACCCCCTTCAACAGGCTCTTCCTTCACAACCACCACAGATTCTTTAGAATTCAAGCCCATGAAATCCCTCTCCATTCAGAACCCAGCAGAATTTGAAGCAAACCCGAGTCAAATCTACTAAATCTTCGCAGATCAAACAGAAAAGCAGCTCTCTCCGACAGAAACTAACTCTCACTCAACAAACCCTTTTGGCAGACCAGAGAGGAGAGAGAGAAAATGAAAACTCTCATATCCCAACATGCCAGCAAAAAAGAGCACGGAGAAAAAGGAGAGAGAAATTTATTTTGGATATATAGCGTCAATTCTTTTCATTTTGTATACTATAAAAGGGACGGAGGGGTATTTGTTTGGATCAAGTACTTAGCGGTCATATTTTGAGCTGATTTCTAGCGAGTGCCCTTAAAAACATATTTTAAACAAATTGAATGGTTTGGATATCCAAACATAACCCCGAACTTTGAGTTTCGAGACGAAAAGCTAACGGAGGAGGTCTTGGGGTAAAATTTAAAAATTAAAGAGGGTTCGTCGTAGGTTTTTTTTCTTTTAGATGGGATCCGGTGAAAAACATTAACTTTAAAGGGATGTCCCTGTAAATAACTCTAGAAAAAAATGACTCTATTGTTAGTCTGTTAGACTGACAATAAATACATGAAAAAATTAAAAAAATACACATTTCAATACATTAAATTTTAACGATAGTCCACTGGACTAATTTTAGAAATTTCCTAGGAAAAAAAAGGGAAAATCTCTAGTGGTGTCGGCCGTCAGGTGTGGTTGATATTTTTGCAAGTACTAGCTCATTCACGTTTTAAATGTTGTCCTTCCATTTGGGCTCGGGGCCCAGTCTTTTGATTTTGTCGAGTGACGTGTGGGTTAAGCCAATTGGTTTTTTTTAATTGCGATTAAGCCCTCGTAGTTTTAGAAATTACACTGACTTCCCTTCTCAGTCTTGTCCGTTGGATGGCGTTAACTGAAGTGCTGATTTTACTTTTTACATTACATAAAACAGTTTATTATTCTCTCACAATACATCACACAAAAAGCCGTGAAAAACCAATTTATTTTAAAAACACCCTTAGTGGAACACCCTCTTGATTCGACAACATTCCCACAAAAGTCGGCCTTTAGTTTAATTTCGACTTTGTTTTTTTAATAAATTTTTTTAAAAGTAGTTCAATTATTTTGTGGTCTTTAAAAGGAAGTCATTGAGATATTATTTTTGTGATCCTAACCGTTTATTTTTAAATCGCTATTTATTTAATTACTTGTGCAAAAAGATCAAGTTATTCGGATATTGATAAGTACCTAATCAAGTTTCCTTAATGTAAAATAAATTATTTTTTTTTAGAGCCGAGGGTGGCATTGTCAGGCTCCCCTCCATCCAACCCTACCACTCACCTAATCTTTTCTCTGAGAAACTAATAGACACCAGTCTCCCATGCCTTTTCCATCTTTTATGTTTGATTTGTTTAAAATTGTTTTATCTATCCTTCGTCTCAAGAGAAATATAAAAAATCAAAAAATTATGATCAAAAGCTAGAAAAAGGTTCACCAAAGATGGCAAAAATAGTGTAAAATAGACAATTATACTTTTTTTTAAAAAACTATTTTCAATTCTAAAAAATTAGCATAAGATAAAGAAATTGTGTTTTGGTAAAAATAACCTATTTTTTGTCTTTATTCAAAAAAAAAATTGCATTTGTTAGTTTTGCGTCGATTTTTTGTGGATTATTGGTTCGTCTCGACGAGAGACATCTAAAGAGTAAAAAACTATTAACTACACTAAATTTTTGTGAATACAGACGAAAATAATCCAATAATTTACAAAAAAAAATATTGGATTATTTCTGTCTTTATGAATTTTTAAGATATTTTTAAGATATTTTTATAATATTTTTTGACTTTTTGAAATTTCTCTCGTTGCGGTGAACCAATAATCCAAAAAAAATGACGCAAAACTAAGAAATGTAAATCTTTTGAATAAAGACAAAAAATAAAAATAAACTCAATGGTTTATTTTGCCAAAGCACAATATGTCACAGACTTCAAGAATAGTTAATTTTTTTCAAACTAAATGTATTTTTTTTCTTCCCAATTCCGATACTATTTCCCACCGTTGCAATTTTTGTACTATTAAACAAGTCTATATTAGATCAAACAAGACTATGAAAACTTCGGAAACGGGTGGGTGTTGTGCACTTGGGTGCTATGTACAGTGTTGTGCACTCCTCGGCCGTCCGATTGTGTTTTGGACGGTCCGGATGTATTTTGATTTTTAACAGATAAAAGTAAATTAAAATTAAATTAAAAATACCGAATACATCTAGGCTGTTCAAAACATGATCGGATAATCGAGAAGTGCACAGCACCGGATGGGATACCCATTTAAAATCATGTGCATCAGATTTAATGGTCCGGACATGTGCTAGGAATTTAAAAAAGAATGACGGTCCTCCAAGAGAAGGTTAAATAAAGATAATTTATAGGTGTATGTAATTTCCATAAAAAAAATGGTAAGACAATCTTTTACTAAAAAAAACCGACATTGAATGTATATTATTTTATGTAATTATGCATTCAATACATACTAAGGATCAATGGCTTGTTCATAAACACATTATTAATGATGGTGGAATTTTTTTTTCTGATGGAAAAATGATAAAGAGCTTCAGTTATTATTCATCAGTTTATACTGTATGTTATTTTTTTTAATGTTTTCAGGCGAACTTAAAAAAAATTATAATTCATTGACAGCAACATTTTTATAGGTATGCTATACACCTATTTTACCTTGTGATAAATAAAAAAATAGTGTATTTCGAGAGAAAGAGAGTGCGCAAACAAATCCGCTTTACTGAATACCAAAATACAAGTAATCTTAGGGCTGCCCAGCGGATCATTCGATCCGCCAATCCGACCAATCCGAACTATCCGTTGATCCATCCGAGGTATGTACGGATGGGTTGCGGATCCTAAAAACCCAAATCCGCCTTGACCGGATCGGATCAAATCCGAACCGGCCGAATCCAATCCGTGGACACCCCTAGTTTCGAGTTGAGGATTAACTCCAACACATGTTTTCAGCCCCAAAGTTGTCAGTTTGCTATGCATTTAACAGAATAGTAAACTCAATGGGTAGGGGGTATTTGAATGCTTTATTATTCTTTACTTAGTGCAGTAACTGGCGTGGTATAGCTCTTAGACCTGAGCTTGATTTTTGTTGACTTATCATTCAGAAGTTGTTTATTTGCGTATTGGTTTAGAGCGCATAATTATTACTTCTCTTCTTAGAAGAAGTTGTCCCAGACTTCCTAAGTGAATTTACTTTTCATTCTGATTCTTGTGATTTTGTTCAAACTGCTTAGGCTCTATTCCACTAACTCAAAAAAACCAAAAAACTAGTTCATTTCTAAAACTGAGACAGTCACTCTCTCACAATACATCACATAAAAAGTCGTGAAAAGCCAAAAAACCAAAAAATTCTCTTAGCGGAACACCCCCTTAGCATGCCATCTTTTGACAGTGGGTGTGGCCTATGCTTGCATTCATGCTTGCTGGTCTTATGTTGTACCGGAAATAGTATAATGGTGAACAAAAAACTCTTGAAATGGTATACAAGCAATCTCCTAGGGAACTTCTTTATATTTTGTCTCATTTAAATCCACAACCTTCCCAGCTGAGATACCTCCAGTACATCTTCAGACGAAATTTGATGGAGGAAAGGGTTGCCGGATCGGATCCGTGAAATCCGTAACCGATCCGATCCATCCGTATGTCACCTACGGATGGTTACCGGATCCTAAAAACCAAAATCCGCTCTGACCGGATCGGATCCGTATCCGAACTGGCCGAATCCGATCCGTGGACACCCCTAAGTAAGCTTATATAATTATATGGGAGCCCTTTTATAAATCGGAAAATTCCAAGCCGGTCCCACTTTTGGTGTTTTATCCCATCTAAGCACTTCCATAAAAGCTCTGATACGCGCGTACTCTATACCACACCGGAAAAAGTCATGGAGATGAGAGAGCAAAAAGGTGGCTGTCATGTGGGGCCCCACCGAAAAGGGAATATGTGGCATTAGGCTGAGTTTTTCATTTGATAAAATGTGAAATCCCATAAAATCTCTCATAAAAGCTAAAATGTGAAATCTCATAAAATCATCCAGTTGATTTTATGGGATTTCACATTTTATCAAATGGAAAACTCAATTTGATAAAATGTGAAAAAGTGCTCACATCAGTAGATTTGGCCAAGATTTTAACGCCAATTTAATGGAGGGGTGACGTTTGCATGTTCTTTCAGAAAGCGAGGGAGGTAAGACTAATTTTCAAAACCACAAGGGATACTTTTGTATTTATAAGAAACCTCGGGAAAAATAATGTAAATTTTCTCTTTGGAAAAAGGTTTCCGCAAAGAACCAAAAAATAGCCAGAGGTTTCCTCTCTGACGAGGGGCGGCTCTGATTATTACTCTGCGACGACGACATTTTACCAAATTACCAATGTTTAATCTAAATTTAATACAAATCTCGAAAAAAAAACTCCCGGATCGAGAAAATACTTCCTCCATTCCTAAATAAGTGTCCATTACGAAAAATCGTGTAATGTTTTAAATAAAAAAATTAAGTACTTCTGTGTATTATTTTTTGAATTTTCGCACTAAATTAAAGCACACGATAAGTACTTTAATTCGGTACGGAAAATTTTGAAAAATGATACACAGAAACACTTAATGTTTTGATTTGAAAAATGGCAAGAGAGAGAGTGAGACACTTATTTAGGAACGGAGGGAGTAGAAAACTTGCATATTCCAACTGCATTGTTTTCCACATGAAAATGAAAATTGAACATTAAATGTTAGTATTTTTTTTCCCTCGAAGAGTTTTGCATAAGTAGTTCCATTATATATAAGCACTATTAATCACATTCTAAGAAATTGAAAACCTTTAGGGCATCCTTATCAAGTGACTAAAAAAAATACCAAATTTAACCTCAAAAACACCTTTTATAAATTAGCAAGTTACTTTTCAAAAAATTCACAAAATCAGACTCTCCATTTTAACTTCACTATATTAAACTATTATTTATTTATACTTCTACTCACCAAAAGTAATACTCCAAAAAAAAAGAGAACAATGCGTGAAGTGTGCATGAACAGTGCCTTTGGTGTGTGAACAATATAGCTTACCAATTTTGTGCAGCCACTATAACAGAAACAATTTGTTGAGGGAGGATAGGAAGCCTATTTTTTGAGATCTTTGGGACAAGGGAGTACAAGTAAGCTTATATAATTATATGGGAGCCCTTTTATAAATCGGAAAATTCCAAGCTGGTCCCGTTTTTGGTGTTTTGTCCCGTCCAAATACTTTAATGTCTTTCATTTCCATAAAAGCCTTGACACGCGCATACCCTATACCACACCGAAAAAGTCATGGAGATGAGAGAGGAATAGGGTGGCTGCCATGTGAGGCCCCACAGAAAAGGGTATATGTGGCATTTAGAAACCCAAAGGTGCTCACATCGGTAGATTTGGCCAAGATTTTAACGCCAATTTAATGGAGGGGTGACCTTTGTATGTTCTTTCAGAAAGCAATTGAGATAAGACTAATTTTCAAAACCACAAGGGAGATTTTTGTATTTATAAGAAACCTCGGGAAAAATAATGTAATTTTCCCCTTTGGTAAAAGGTTTCCGCAAAGAACCAAAAAATAGCCAATGGTTTGCTCTCTGATCATGGGCGGCTCTGAATATTACTCTGCGACGACATTTTACCAAAAAATAGCCAATGGTTTGCAAACTGATTTTAGCAATCCATTTACTTCGCAAATGTGTTCACCAAATGCTAGTGAATGCACTTGGAGAACTCATTTACTAAAATCATTTGGAAAAAATCTCAAAAAAATCTCCCGGATCGAGAAAATAGAAAACTTGCATATTCCACATGAAAAATGAGCATTAAATCTTAGTATTATTTTTCCTCTGAGGAGTTCTGATTTCGAAAATAGTTGCATGAGGGAAGTTTGGCCTAAAAAGTTAAGCCAAGTTTTTATTTTTTGGGGCTTCAAAAAGTTAGAGGGTTTGGCCTAAAAATTCAGATTCAAATTGGAGTCTTCTACTTGACTTTTTCGGCCATTTAGGCCAAACTAGCAAACTTTTTTCTTTTGGTTTTTTCCCTCAAATAAGCAAAAAGCAAGAAGTAGGATGAATTTTGTAAGCCAAACCCCACCTAAGTAGTTCCATTATAAGCACTATTAATCACATTCTAAAAAAAATGAAAACCTCTAAGTATACCAACTAAACTTTTGATGCAGAAGCTTTTCCTAACATTGTACTTGTTTCAAATATTGTTCGATTGGCTCTCAAAACAGCTCTCAGATAGGACTCCTTCTAATATTTACCTAGTCATTTGTTCAATTATTGTCTTGGCTTTCCATACAAACCCCCGAGGGTGGCTCCTAGGTATGACTCCTACCAAATTAGTTAAATTTAGGTAGCATTGTAGCTAGTTAGCTCAAAGTGGGACTCAAAGTTTTTAAATCTTTCTTTAATATGGAATTTTCAAAATACAAAGGATTTTATTTGAAAAATGTGACCTTGGAAGAAATCTTTTAGACTCTTTTACGATGTCGATGGGAAACCGTCTCTCTTCTTCAGATGAGCTCTCGTCTGATGAAGAACTCAGACATACTGATGAACTAACCTGGGTAGATGGAAGGAAAAAAAATGTGCAGGCGAAGACATTAGTTTTTTGGGATGGTTTATTGGTTTTTAATGATTCTACCGGAAAAGAAAAAAATCTTTACACTGTTTGGAGAATAAAAAGGAAATTGATAATAGCACTCCCAAAATTGATGGAGGGGCTCCAAGCTACAGTGGTTTTCCAAAACTACCCTTTTGCAAGTTTCAATTTTACTTTAGGCACTCCAATTTTTTTTTTTACTTTTCTCC